>JABSTQ010007150.1:0-32867 GCA_013358835.2 Ixodes persulcatus
TTGTCGACGTCCTGTACATGGTCAAGCAGGCAGCAGACCTTTCTGCTCGACCGTCGCTGCGTCGAGCATCACGGGGACGCTTAGCACGAACCACATGGCATACATCCTTGAGAAACGTTTGTGCTAGTGAGGGGCCATAACGGTACTCGCTAACTTCTAGATTCGTCAACACAGCGGTCCTCCTGTCGGTATGGCGCTCAAAATGACGATGACTCATGACGTCATTTCTTCCCGGTTGGAATTTAGCGGGCTTCGTGGACAACTAGCGCCACATGGTATTGATGACTGGAACTTTCGTCGACCGTGCATTTGAATTTTAAGCCGGCAGCTGTATGTTCGACTAGCGTCATGGGAGAGGAAGGCTCATGCCCCAAGAAACGCAAGCAAGAGGAACGATATATGAATGTACAAAAGGGTAACTTTTGTGGCCATATTAATTAGCACGATCGCGTATCACTCCGATCCATGCTTGTGTTCGTTGTAACATCATCAAGGAAAAAGATGTCAGCCTTCGACATTGACCACATAATTCTAATCCTGGTCACTATCGTTTGGACTTGTAAACGAATTGTCTACAGTCCGACGATTATTCCCAACTTCAGAGGAGAAGACGCCACCTAGCGACAAAACATAACTTTTAGAAACGGGAAGTTGCGCCTGTCGAAATGTGAAACAAAAACTTCCGCAGCCCGGCGGCGAAAATATAAAACGCAGAAACAATTAATTGGTTAAATGTGCATTGTTGGAGTCGCCAATCAACAAAAGCGTACTGACAAATATTTTCCCTCTGTACCGTAGTTAGTAGTGCCCACTGACCAACAGCTTACCTTCTACAATGAGGGCTGCCGAGTGACTGTCTTTGCCGAAGCTGTTGCTCACGGTGCAGGTGTAGTTCCCGACGTCCTCCGCGCTAACCTTCTTGATTGTCACCATCGCGATGTTTTCCGTGTTTTCCTTGACGTACCTTGACGTATCGCTCACTATATTTCTGCCGTTGTGAGTCCATTGGAAGCCGAACGGTCCAATTCCACGGATGACGACGCAGGCAACGCTAGCTTTTTGCCCCAAGGCAATGTTCTTAGAGAACGAAAATGGCTGCACCTCGGGTTTTTCAGTAAGGCGTAATGAAGCCGATCTTTCGTGACGATGGTTGAGCTGAAGAGCAGACATCTTTGATGGCAGCATCTTAGCGGTGAAATTGGCGCCAAACATGTTTCCATCCACGGAAACACTATCCTTGTAAGCTTGCAGCGCGATCGCCGCTAGTACTAGTGCCGCGCGCGCAGCTGGCCAAGGTGGCAGCGCGCGCGTGGCCTAACGGTTATCGTGCCTGCCTCCCACGCGAAAAGCCAGGGTTCGATCCCTGGGAGCGTCGCATCTTTTGTTATTCCTGCAATCTAGTTTTCTGGTAAATTCGAGAATCCTGTTGCATGTTCGAGGTCCGAATGCTCTACGCGTCGAACATTCTACGCTGATTATTCCAGAAGCTTACGCATGTACATAAGGGGCTCCGCGTGGCGAACCGGAGTCAGTTTCGCCCCAGCGTTCGACTCTGCCCTCACGCCGACCTCGACGCCCGCGACGCTCTGTTTTCTTCTGTTGTTATCGTTTTTCCTTTTTATTTTTGGACACAAGTTCGCCCCATTAAACGTTTAGTTTCTTCAGTTGTTATCGCCTCGTCAATTGTCGTTCGTGACATTTTGGTGGAGGTGCTGGGTACCTGCATTCTATGCCCGTGGACCGTACCCCTCCTAAAACACGCCGGCCAAGTGACGTGCTCAGCCCCGGGAGGCTACCCTTCGCAGAAGACCAGACCAAGGCTCGGTCAAGTCGCCGTAACCAAGGCCTTCTCCCGGAACTTGGACCCCTGCTGCAGAAATCAAGGAAGCGGACCGCGACGATGACTACGCCACCCGTCGTCATCCTGCCCGTCACCCCCCGCACTCCGACGCCCTTCCACGGTGAAGCTCACGAAGACATAGAGGACTGGCTGCATCATTATGAACGTGTAGCCCGCCACAATGGATGGACGGATGAGCACCGCCTCCAGAACCTCTACTTCGCGCTTGAAGGCACCGCGAAGAACTGGTTTGAGAACCACGAGTCCTCCTTTACTTCGTGGGAGCCATGCGCCGCCGAACTGAAGCGGACGTTCATCAACTACCACCGTCGACAGCGAGCGGAGGACCTTCTTCGAACAAGGGTGCTGGGCCCCACCGAGAGTGTGACAAGCTTCGTCGAAGAAGTCTTGCGTCTAAGTGCCCGGGCCGATCCAGATGCCACCGAGGAGAAGAAGCTTCGCGCTCTCATGCGTGGCGTGAAGGGAGAAATTTTCGGAGGATTGGTACGCAATCCCCCAACGACTGTCAGTGGTTTTGTAACCGAAGCCACCAATATCGAGCGCGCCCTGACGGCCCGAGAAAGCCACTACCACCGAATCGCCGGCGCTTGCTGCTCCAACTATCGCTGCTTCCGTTCTGGGCCTGGATACCAGCGGTGTCGACAGCCTTCGGGAGATCATCCGTGAAGTCGTCCGGGAAGAACTCCGCAAGATACTCCCCGCTGCGGATCGCCCGTCCTCACTGTCGCTCGCCGAGGTCGTCCGAGAGGAAGTTCACCGGGCCTTCCAACCTGAGGCTCCGATCAACACGGCGACGCCAGAAGAGCCGACGTTGAGCTACGCCGCCGTGGCCCGACGACCGCCGCAAGCTCCTCGCCAGGCCCCGGCGCCACCCCGAAGAGACGCCCAAACGTCGCGGTATCCTCAGCGTCAAGAGGAGCAAGCCCAGTACGTCCGCCCGGAGCGACCCTCAACGAGGAAGACACGTGTGGCGAACGGCCGACCGACGCCCGCTTTGCTACCACTGTGGGGAAGCCGACCACATCTACCGCGGCTGCCCCTACCGTCGACTTGGGTTGCGTGGTTTCCACCCGAACGACCCACGCCCGAGGTACGGCGAACGCCCTCGCGACATCGAGGAGTACCTCCGACGCTCGCCCCCCTCAGTGCCATCTCTCCGCCGTGAATCTCGCTCCCCATCTCCACGACGTTCAGCGTCCCCAGCGTCCCGACCCCGCCGAGAGAGTCTGTCTCCCCTGCGTCGCCGGGAAAACTAAGTGCGGCAACGCCTAGGGGTGACGTTGCCGAAAACGACGGAAGCAAACAGCCTCCAAGAACGCCGGAGCGCTCCCACTCTCCTGACGCCCCGCATCGCACCGACGCCCATGCAACGGTGTCCAACAACCTAAACGTTGTTATCGACGGCCTCGACGCATCGGCACTCGTGGACACCGGAGCAGACTACTCAGTCATGAGTGGGAGGCTCACTCGCCGCCTTCGGAAAGTCACGACGCCGTGGGACGGACCGCAGATACGAACCGCCGGCGGACATCTCATCACACCTGTTGGCAGGTGCACCGCTCGCGTTGAGATCCACGGTGAAACCTGCCCTGTGAAGTTCGTCGTTCTGCAAGACTGTTCGAGGGACGTCATTCTCGGAATGGACTTCTTGTGTGAATACGGCGCCGTCATCGACCTTGGTGAGAACAGATTGACGTTGCGCAAGCCTGCTCTGCCTTCAGAGAAACCCCAAACAGCGTCAGCCGCTGTCCGAGTCGCTGCCGACCACGTGAACCTTCCGCCGCGATCAAGTGTTGTCGTACCCGTCGTGACTGATGCAGCTACCTGCGGCGAAGTTGTTCTGGAAGGCAACCTCCAGTTGCCTCTAGGAAGAGGGATAGGCGTCGCACGAGGAGTAGCTGAACTTCAGGATGGCCGCAC
The DNA here is from genome assembly GCA_013358835.2 of Ixodes persulcatus. Lineage (NCBI taxonomy): Eukaryota > Metazoa > Arthropoda > Arachnida > Ixodida > Ixodidae > Ixodes > Ixodes persulcatus. Next base: position 3,782 of record JABSTQ010007150.1, read on the forward strand.
TGTGGTCCTTGTGACGAACTTTCGGAATGAAACGCAACACCTCACAAAAGGTGCAGCCGTTGGCCACGTCGAGGAACTCCGCCGAAATCGCCGCCATTACTGACGAATCCTCGCCACCTCAGCAAGACAGTACGTCGCCAGCGCAGCTTGACATCGACCCTAAGCTTCCGGACCCGAGACGACGGCAGCTAATTAACCTCCTCGCCGAATACCGTGACTGCTTTGCGACGTCGTCGAAGGTGCGCCAAACAGCCGTTGCGAAGCACCGCATCGTTACCGAGGACGACGCGCGCCCTGTGCATCGATCACCGTACAGAGTCTCCGTTAAAGAAAGGGAGGTGATCCAGGAGCAAGTTCAAGAGATGCTGAAAGACGACATAATCCAGCCATCAAGCAGTCCGTGGGCGTCTCCAGTCGTACTGGTTAAGAAGAAGGACGGAACGCTTAGGTTCTGCGTGGACTACCGACAGCTGAACGCGGTGACGAAGAAAGACGTCTATCCACTCCCCCGTATCGACGACACTTGAGACCGGCTGCGCCACTCCCGATACTTTTCATCGATGGACCTGAAGAGCGGCTACTGGCAGACCGAGGTCGACGAACGCGACCGAGAGAAGACAGCTTTCGTCACGCCGGATGGACTGTACGAGTTCAAGGTGATGCCTTTCGGACTGTGCACGGCGCCTGCAACTTTCCAGCGTGTAATGGACACAGTACTGGCAGGACTGAAATGGCAGAGCTGTCTCGTCTACCTCGACGACGTCGTAGTGTTTTCCGGCAACTTCGACGAGCACTTGCGACGACTCCGAGCTGTTCTCCAAGCCATACGGACCGCCGGACTCACCCTGAAGCCATCAAAGTGTCGGTTCGCCTATGACGAACTGAAGTTCCTAGGTCACGTGGTTAGTAACGAAGGCGTTCGCCCCGACCCAGAGAAGACTCGCGCCGTCGCAGCATTTCCAGCGCCGAGAGACAAGAAAGCCGTGCGAAGGTTCCTTGGACTATGCGCCTACTATCGGCGCTTCGTTCGGGATTTCGCAAGGATTTCCGCACCACTAACAAACCTCACAAAGGACGCCGAGAAGTTCGAATGGGCCGAAGAGCAGCAGCAGGCATTCGATGAACTGAAGCGACGACTGCAGACTCCTCCTGTTCTTGGACATTTCGATCAGGATGCGGAAACCGAAATTCACACGGACGCAAGTAACGCTGGACTGGGCGCGGTACTGGTTCAAATGCAAGAAGGCACCGAGCGAGTTATCGCCTACGCGAGTCGGACACTGTCCAGGGCGGAGAAAAATTACTCCACGACCGAGAAAGAATGCCTTGCGGTCGTCTGGGCTATCACGAAGTTTCGTCCAAACTTGTACGGGAGCCCGTTCCGTGTAGTCACCGACCATCACTCGCTCTGCTGGCTTTCAAACCTCAAGGACCCGTCAGGACGCCTCGCTCGATGGAGTCTCCGATTGCAGGAGTGCAACATGACTGTGGTCTACAAGTCAGGCCGCAAGCACAGCGACGCCGACTGCCTGTCCAGAGCCCCCGTCGAAACGCCTTCCGGCAGCAGCGACGACGATGACGACGAGTGCTTCCTAGGCGCAGTGAATACCGACGACATGGCACGACGTCAACGAGACGATCCTGAGTTGCGCGCGCTAATCGAGCACCTCGAAGGACGAGGGGGGACTGTCCCCCGTGTCTTCTCGAGAGCCCTGACAACCTTCGTCCTCCGACAAGGTGTGCTGTACAAAGAGAACTTCGGGGACAACAACACACCGTGGTTGCTGGTAATCCCGACCGACCTTCGGGAGGAGATCTTTCAAGCATCTCACGACGACCCGACGTCCGGACACCTCGGTTACAGCCGGACACTGGCCCGTATTCGTGAAAAGTATTACTGGCCAAAGCTCCCCAAGGCCGTCCACCTCTACACCCGATCGTGCCACGAGTGACAGCGACGTAAAAACCCGCCGACGAAACCGGCAGGTCTCCTGCAGCCGATTGCTCCCCCGACCGCACCGTTCCAGCAGATCGGAATGGATCTACTTGGCCCTTTTCCGCCGTCAACGTCGGGAAACCGCTGGATAATCGTCGCCACTGATTATCTCACGCGGTACGCCGAAACGAAAGCCCTTCCTTCAGGGACTGCTGTGGAAGTCGCCAAGTTTTTCATCGAGTCAATCGTCCTCCGGCACGGCGCTCCCGAAGTTCTGATTACAGATCGCGGATCATCGTTCATGGCACAGATGACCCAAGAGATCCTCCGGCTCAGTCACACCAGCCATCGCCGTACCACTGCGTACCATCCGCAGACCAACGGGCTGACGGAGCGACTCAACAAGACAATCGCCGACATGATCTCTATGTACGTCGACGTAGAGCACAAGACGTGGGACGAGGTGTTGCCCTACGTCACGTTCGCCTACAATACGGCGGTTCAAGAGACCACTGGATTCACACCTTTCCAGCTGGTACACGGTCGGAAGGTAACGACCATGCTGGACGCCATGCTACCCCATGAGCCATCTGACAATGAGAGCGACGACGCCCAGGCGGTTGCTCAACGGGCCGAGGAAGTCCGCCAACTCACCCGACTCATGATTCAAGACCAGCAACGCGTCGACGCGGGCCGCTACAACCTTTGTCGCAGGGACGTCCGCTTCCAGCCCGGAGACAGGGTGTGGGTGTGGACGCCCATCCGTCGCCGCGGCCTCAGTGAGAAACTGCTGAAACGGTACTTTGGACCATACAAGGTACTTCGTCGCCTCGGCGAGCTGAACTACGAGGTGATGCCTGACGGAACACGAACATCGTCACGCCGCCCACCACCACCTGAAGTCGTCCACGTCGTGCGCCTGAAACCGTACTACGCTCGATAGGACTGTGGACCTGGGTGTTCCAAATGACTCTTTAGTTTACCGTTCTTTTTATTTGCTTTGTTTTGTTCTGGTTTGCATCGGGGCGATGCACCTTTTAAAAGGGGGGAGTAATGCCGCGCGCGCAGCTGGCCAAGGTGGCAGCGCGCGCGTGGCCTAACGGTTATCGTGCCTGCCTCCCACGCGAAAAGCCAGGGTTCGATCCCTGGGAGCGTCGCATCTTTTGTTATTCCTGCAATCTAGTTTTCTGGTAAATTCGAGAATCCTGTTGCGTGTTCGAGGTCCGAATGCTCTACGCGTCGAACATTCTACGCTGATTATTCCAGAAGCTTACGCATGTACATAAGGGGCTCCGCGTGGCGAACCGGAGTCAGTTTCGCCCCAGCGTTCGACTCTGCCCTCACGCCGACCTCGACGCCCGCGACGCTCTGTTTTCTTCTGTTGTTATCGTTTTTCCTTTTTATTTTTGGGCACAAGTTCGCCCCATTAAACGTTTAGTTTCTTCAGTTATTATCGCCTCGTCAATTGTCGTTCGTGACACTAGTATCCAAGTTTCGATGTCCATAATAACGCAAGGTCGAGCAATATGGGCTGTTAGTTCTGCGGTCGCGGCGGTCGGGACAAGCAACGAAATTGGGTGACGTCATGTATCGCTATCTTTTTGACGAGACTGGACAACTAGCGCCTCGCAGCACGGGTGTGATGAACTATGTTCCATGGGTATCCGTAGGACCAATTTCAAAAGCATGGCATAGCATCATGACAACGCGAGGTGCCGCTACTGCACCACTATGAACGACAACGAATTCGTTTTTATTAGTTGATTATTAGGTGTTTCATGGCGTAAGAGCAACACGCCAAACTGTGCCAGCAAGTTTGTATAGTGACGGAGAGAAATCAGTGGGGAATAACTCAGCGTGACGCCTGTTGCATTGTATTGACGCTTCCTGTGTCTTGTTCAGATGCGTTTGAATGTGCAAGTGCTGCGCATCGTATTTTGTAATACAAACAGTGTTTTTATATGTTGATCATCAAGGTTAGTGCTTGTCGCCAGCCGGCAATTCAAGATCGTTAACATTCTTGAGTGGTGCCAGCTGAAAACTAAGAAACACAAAAACAGAACAGTTTCCAGCGGTTGTCTATTTTTTTTTTTTTAGTGTTCAGCTGGCACCACCCAAGAATGTGAACCGACTAGCTCAGCTCCAACCAGTACTCATTAACAATGTACCATGAGACACATACATCAGCGAACATCATTCCGGAATATAGAGTATGGATGAACAGATGGATACGGTTGAGCTATTTGAATTGGGTGTTGATTCAGCCATTTAACCAATACAGTTAATACATGACTACGCACACCACCCGGTGGAGCGTTAGAAAAAGGAGACACTAGTTCCGCGTTTGATTTCGATACTTGATACACAAAACCTGGTGCATCAAGAAGGAGCCTTCGGCGCAAGGAGTAAGAAAAGCTCATGTCCTCTCACGCTTCACTAATTAGCCTGGGTTCCGCTATCTACAATGACCATCTCTTTTGCCCCGAAAGGCATGAAGTCACATGTGATGCTAATTACATAGCCATTTCTTGTTTTGCACGTGTGCGTTTTATACCTTATATATCAACGTAACCCATGAAGACACGAGCAATGGGGAACATTTGTACGACTGACACCCTGCAAGATTCACACGTCTGAATATTGGCGTAGTGTATAACGTTTTGTACAGGGAGATTAAACGCGAGTCACAGTCGCCCATTTTGTTTGCCCATACAGTGCTGTGATATTGCTATAATTCGGTCTACTTCTTGGTGTAGTGAGGCAGCGTGCGAACGTACGCTAAGAGATGCGGTCATGCAAGGAGTCATGCATCTATAGTGCACACCTCTTGTCCTATTTTCCTGATTACCTTCACATTTACGCTGCCGGCGGACGCGGTAGCCACAATATGTCTCGTTCGATATAAAAGAAGGTTCATACCCTGCGACTTTGCCAAATTCAAGTAAGGACCAAACGAGAGCACTTTGGCGTGAAGGTACCTTGGTTTTCCTACAGTAACAACAACGCAGCGTGCACAAAATCGGTTACTGCTCCTGTTCTTTGCGTTGAAACGATAGCTGTATTGTAACATACGTTTAGATCTAAGCGCTAGTTTGCTACCTTTGACAGTGAGAGCTGCGGTGAAGCTGTCTTCTCCCTCGGCGTTGGAAACGGTGCAAGTGTAGTTCCCCACGTCTTCAGCGCCGACCTTTTCGATGACCAGTGTCGCCACGGTTTCGCTCAGAGTTTTTACGTATTTAGAGGACGTCGAATGCAGGCTATTCCCATCATGAACCCAACGAAACTTGAAAGGTCCGTCTCCACTGGTAGCGCCGCAGTTCACCAGCGCTTTTTGTCCCAGGGCTATGTTTCTCGAGAAGGAGAACGGTTGCACTTCTGGCGGTCCTATTGAGTTTGAAAAGAAACATATTTGAGCTCAAGTAAGTCACACCGCCTTACGAGATCTCATGATCGTTTGTCATACTAAAGCATTAAAACGCATTTCGATTGAGAATGCATAGGAAACCTTGGGACTCACCACTAGAGTGTGCGCACGGTGTGAAACAGAGCAGAAGATACGCCAAATAACGCACAAAGTTCAAATCCATTCCTTTTCCGCGTTGTAATGCCGACGCACGTCTTGTCCTCGTAATCGCCATTTGTAAAGCTCTGAAACTCGGGAACTTGCAGGAGTGTAAAAGATACATTCGCTCACATTGCGGACAACTACCGCCATGTGGTGGCGAAAAGACGAACTTGGGGTTCTTTAGCGCGCATATGATTTGCGGAGTATTCACCGCACGGCTATGCATATAAAAAAGAAACTGTAACGTAATTTCTTCTGATATACCGCGAACGTGCTGTTGTGAAGACAGCCTTCAAAGTTTCTCTGGCTAGTACCAGGCGAAACTGCGATATCCATAATACGTATTTTCATCTTGCATAAGTGGACCTTTTGCTTGGGCTTGATGGAAAGGACAAAACCGGTCTTGCCTTTAACTGATTCCATGTCGGAATGTCCAAGAGTCTGAATATCCAACGAGACGGAACATTCAGTAGTGGACATTCAGGCCCGTTGGATATTCCGTCTCGATGAATATGTCGTCTCGCCCTGTTACATGATCGATTGGATATTCCGGATTTTTGAATAATCATTCTCGTTGGACATTCAGACTACAACCACCCTGAGCTCCCTATGGAGTGTAGAAGCGTGGCGTCACCTGCCTCCTGGAATTTGATATCAAAGGAATACAACCAGAAAAAAAATAAAGTCGAGTATAATATAGTATACTGTACGCAATGCGATGCATGCTCAGAGAATTGCATACTTCGTTTAAAAATAGGTTTTGGGTAACCACGTTATCTGCATTTGTTCTGAGTATGATAATCAGTTCGCGTAGTTTCGGAAAATGTCATGCGGTCACCTTCAATGACTAGGGTTGCCGAGTAGCGGCTGCTTCCGACTGCATTGGACACGGTGCACGTGTAGTTGCCCAAGTCTTCAGCAGTGACCTTCTCGATTGTCATGACCGCGACGTTCTCGGCGAGCGTCTTCGTGTGTTTTCTTGGAGAGTCCTCGATTATCTTGCCATCCTGAGCCCAAAGGAAGTCGAAGGGGCCCTGTCCAAAGGTCACGACGCAGGAGACCGTCGATTTCTGACCGAGGGCCGAATTTGCGGAGAACGAAAAAGGCATGACGTCTGGTCTTCCTGGAAGGGGGAGACAGAAGTACCATGCAACCACTGTCTTCACGATAGATCGATAGATAATAGCAATAAGAAATAGTGGAAACTAATGCTCACCACCGTGGACTGCGGCTCGAACGAAGCACACGATGGAAGTGCAGATCATCAAATTCGCCATGGATTGGTACATCGTAGTTTCAAGACAAAAGTGTATCATCGTCCACAGATCGAACATCCGCGAGTTCACGAGCAAGAGAGCAGAGCGGTGCATTGCATACGCAAAGAGTTCGTGACGTCGCATTTTCGACTTGAGGAGTTCAACGGACAGCTAGCGCCACACAGTGCCAGTCAGTAAGACTACAACCGCGATGATGGCTCCTCCGTGTCTCTTGATTTGCCGTGGGGTGCGAATCAGGCCTTAAGACACGTGGAGGCAGGCTGGCTGTGGTGTATAGCTCAGGTCTTTCCAAAGTGTACTTCACTGATGTGACAGTAGATGACGGTGCACAGCTGCACCATCTTCTGCCGTGGAAACTCTGACTTGAAGAGCACTTCTTTATTGGGAAATCCGCTGTTTCATCCGCGCTTCACGAAGCCACCTAATTTTGAGTTTTCTGGGGATTACCGATGCACTGCTATAATTGCCATAATAAAGCGTCACTAATGACGAGACTGCTTTATGTTGATAACTTTTTCATTTCTCCAATGGTTCAATTAGGTCCGCGTGAAGCCGGAACCGTATAGTAAAATCTCGAATTTTTAAATAGCCGAGATGATGCGACACAGCCATATTTCGTTAATACGAACACCGTTCAAATGGATACTCTGCTCTATAGACAACACTCGTAGATTGGGAGGGGAGATCGGGGAGGGGGAATGGGGGGGCTAATGGGTAAATATAGGGTGCCTGAAGTCACCAGGCTCGATCTAAAAGGGACTGTAAAAATCGACGCCTGCACGAAGCAATCTAAACGTTTCGTCAAAGGTGTATCTCACAGGTCCGTTTTTTGTTGTAAAATTACAAAGCGTAGCTCCCTTTCTGTAAGAACTATGGCCAAAAATCTTACCAACGAAAACGGCTGGCGGCAACGCAGACGACTGAGTCGAGCGGCGGGGCGCGTTTGGCGCACGTATTGATAGATGGCGTCGGGAGCAGCGTCGGAATAAGGCCCCACAGGGGCCATACGTCGGAATAGAGTAGCTGCATAGGCTCTGCTTGCAGAGCCTATACAGTTACTCTATACGTCGGAAGGTGCGGCCAACTAGCGAAAGAAAGCAGACGACACGCAGACGAAACCCGTTGGCAGCAAAAATGCCGTCGTTATGCAACCGCGTTTTTTTTTTTTAACTTAAAGTTTTGCTTTTATTGTACGCATTTATTTTTAAACCAAAGGTACACTGCAAAAAGATATCTTCATTTTAGTAAATCACGGTCGTCGCGAGCAGTCTTGATAAGGAGGTAGTGCCATCATCAATACGGGCGCCAAACGCGCCCCGACTGTCGTCTGCGTCGCCGCCCGCCGTTCACCCTGGCAAGTTTTCTGGCCCTAATTTTTTGCAGAAAAAAAAACAAAAAAACTACGCTTCGTAATTAAAAACAAGCCTGTGAAACACACCTTTGACAAGAAGTTTAGATTTCTTCGTGCAGGCGTCGATTTTTACGGTCCACTTTAGATCGAGCCTGGTGACTTCAGACACCCTATACATGCATGTTTGTCTCGTTTATGGACGTTTTCTTGGGGGAGCGGAAGTGCCCATATTAACGAGACATCACTGTAGTACAAATTACACCCAAGGAGTCTAATGATTTGTTTGCACTGGTTGTCGTTCCTATAACTAAAGTGTATGCCTCACCTTCTAGAACGAGTGCTGCAGAGTAGCTACTGTTCCTCACATCGTTGGATACTGTGCACTGTGCAGGTATAGTTGCCCAGGTCCTCCGCGGCGACGTTTTCGATTTTCATGGCGGCGATGTTCCCGGTCAAAGTCTAGGCGTGCCTTCCGACGCTGTTCTTAATGACCACGCCGTCTTTGGTCCAACGGAAAGGACACAGACCACCGGGCATGACGCGGGTCACCGTGGGCTTTTGGCCAATGGCCGATATTTTAGAGAGCGAGAACGGTAAAATGTCTGGACTTCCTGAGATAGAGCAAAAAGGCCCCGAATGACGTGACTTCGTAGAGCACTATTAGCAGCATGAATGCCAAGATGAAGCCTAAGGCCCTGGGCTTACCTTCAATCTCGGCAGCCGTTGCTAGGAAGACGACTGGGATTCCCACCACCAACGCGGTAGTAGCGTACTACGCCGAGAAATTCAGAGACCAACGGGAAATCATAGCGCATATATCCCCATTTCGTCGACTCGTCGCCAGTGCGATGCTCCTCCCGTCATCCTTATGACGCTCAAAATGGCTGAGTGAGAGGATATTCTGTGACGTCATTTCTTTGAAGTTTGGATTCGACGAGTTTAGTGGACAACTAAAGCGCCACATGGTAGCGATCTCTCGAACTACGTATATATCTGGCTATTTTCAATGTTCTGTTGAACTTGACAGACATTTTTCATTTGTGCCATCTTTGTCCTACTTAAAATAAACCAAGCCTCATGACCGTTGGATAGTTACGGTCGCACAGAGGACATCGTGCGTTTTATAACCCCGATCGAAGGTTTTTCTTCGTTGTGGCAAAAAAAGAAAAGTTCGTCCCCGTCTCTGTTCGCTCTATTTTAGATATTTGGAATTTTCAGAACGAGATGCTAGTACACATATGGCGATGACACTCCAGTAGGCTTTGGAAAACAAAATTAAAATATTGGCATGATTTGATGGAAGTCGATAGTATTCATTCAAATCTTCTATAGGGTCCTGAAATCCAAAGATAGCTGAGTAAATATAAACGTATCAACCGTAGAAACTAGCAAACAATAGTTAGAAGAATGTTGGCTTAAAAGCAGAGAAGAATCATGGAAGAGGGCATTGGAGATATTGTGATCAAAGTAACGCGGACTTACGGAAATTCATCACATCGGGATCTACATAAATACCTGCAGCAGTCGCGTTCGTAACCATCCCGTTGCAAAGAGGTGCTGATAAATTATCATTACCGGGTATGAATGAACGGAAGAGTTGTCAACTGTATCTATCTTTTGTTTTGATTTATGCATAATTCGTTGAGGCCTTGTGGCAAAAGCTTACCTTCCACAACAAGTGACGCAGAGTGGCTATCTTTCCCGAAGCTGTTGCTGACGGTACAGGTATAGTTGCCGACGTCTTCTGCGCTCACTTTCTGGATGGTTACTGTGGCAATGTTCTCCATGTTTTCCCTGACGTACTTTGACGCCTTGTTTACAATCGTCTTGCCGTTATGAGTCCATTCGAAGTGGAACGGCTCAGATCCGCCAATGACGACACAGGCCACGCTCGCTTTCTGGCCCAGGGCAATGTTCTTGGAGAAGGAAAACGGTTGTATATCAGGCTTCTCAGAGAGTCGAGATGGTGCAGCGTTTTCGTACCGCTGGTTCGGTTGAAGACTGGGCCAGTCTGACGCCCTTTTTTCAGCTGAGAAGTCAGTCCCTACGTTGCTTTTACTCCCTGTGACACCATTCAAGTACGCACACAACACGAACACTGCGAATGTCCAAGTTTGGTCACCCATTTATGCTTCCACGATCTCGAACGAAACTTCAATGTCGATACTCGATCACAGGTTTTGCAAGCTCTCGCAGGCTCTTGGTAGTATGGGCAAGAGACGGGATTGGATGAGTGACGTCATTCGTGGGGACCTTCGGTAACGTGGACAACTAGCGCCACGCCGTGTGGCCACGGACAACTATGAGCGTTGCGTCTTCCGCTCTACGGATTTTTAAGGAAACAACGACGTGGTAATGTGCGCAATGCATATGATATGGGACGCTATGGTTTCGCATATAAAGAACGAAGCAGTAATGTGTTCGACAGACTGAATAAGAAGAAAAAAAGTACCGGTCTCCGGAGAGCTAAAGGAGTAGATCGTTATTGTTAGCGCGATTCCCTCAACGTGCGTTAGCACCTGCAGTGCGTTGGTAGAAACGTTAGTTTACTAGGTGGCCATGCACATTTCGAGCGCTTACCCTGCAGGCAAAAAAAAAAAAAAAGCCGAGTCACTGAGCTGTGGACGCATGCGCGGCGTCTGATATTCTGCAGACGAGAGGTACTGCGCAGAACCTGTTCCACATACCAGCGGACAAAGATGACAGCGCGCAGAAAGCGATTGCTGGAATGGCCTATACAAGGTCTCTATGTCTCACCTTCCACCATCAGGGACGCAGAAGCACCGTCCCTCCCAGCTCCGTTAGACACAGTGCAGGTGTAGTTCCCGACGTCTTCAACGGACACCTTCTCGATGGTCATCGTGGCGATGTCGTCCACCACAGTCCTCGCGTACTTGGACGCCGTGTTGGTGATCGGCCTGCCGTCCTGTGTCCAAGTGAACTGAAACGGGCCGCTGCCCCTAGCAGCAACACACGTGACACTGGCCTTCTCTCCTAGGTTTACGTTTGGCGGGAAAGAGAACGGTTGGATCTGTGGTTTGTCTGGAACAAAAGAGGGACATCATAACTCGTCATCACCAATCCAATAAGGACTGGTGATAAGGTTGGAGCTACGCTCTGAGGATTAATCAACCGCCTCCCTTTCATCACCTTACCCCTCTCTTTGCGCGTGGTCATTGGCGGAAGCGTTGTCACGTGGCGAAAGATCCACGTGTTACTGGTCCAATGAGCTCGTAGCCTCCACTGTCCTGTCAGCTTAGTGGAGTATAGCAGAAGGATCGAAAGAGGAGCCCACTCCATAATAGAATAATTCTCGCAACAGCACTTAATATAGAGTTGTTAATAATTCGTTAGTTTACTAATTTTAGATGACAGCCATCGCCACACTTCGCTTTCAAAGCTGCCGCTGTTTCCTAAATCACAAGGAACACAAGAACCGTAGATAAAACCTACAAGACGGCGCTATGTCAGTAGGGACAAGCACTTTGTAGAAGCAATTGCTACGGACACGCTTGTAGAATAGATATTTAGGCGAGGCGTCACAATTCCTCTTCTGCGGTGTGCATCGTTTGTTTTCTTTACCTCAGTAAAAGCATAGAGTCATTTCCTTCATATGTTACAATCATCTTTGCACGAGGCCTGTGCCACGTTTTGTGCGTACAATCCCGGACAATCTGAGTTGCAAAAGTTCGTCATGCTCCTTTAGCGTACCTGCCAGTTTTTTTTAAGAAACTTCGGTCCAAGGACTGAAACGCAAAATTTAGGTCCACCTCTTTTTTTTTTTAACCCGGACAAATCGAGAGATAATACAGCTTGTAAGTGTCAGCAAAGACAGAAACAAATTGAATCGGGTGTTTCAGTTCATATTGTCTGCGGGGTACATTAACACGTTCATACTGTGCGCAGGCGCAGGGTACATGAATACATAAGATTGGCAAGGAAAGAAATAAACATGTCCAGCTCACCTTTGAGGGTTCCAGCATTTGCAGCACTGGTAATGAGAAGACAGAAGACGCGTATCTCCAGGGCGAAGTTCGGAGCGCGAAACATACTGCACGAGCGCGGTTTAGTTGTGAAGGCCTCTTTGCTTACAACGTCGGTAGTAACTGGTTAGTAAGCCTCCGCTTCATCGAAAAGCATAGGGTTCGCTATGAACCCTCGTTGCCAACATTCCCGGCCACTGCGATGAAACAATTCGTTCGGAAACCAAGCGTTCGCGGTCAACTAGCGCCACGCCGTGGCAAGACGCTGAAGCGGTAGTTGGTTGGGTCCCTCTCTTTACCCTTTCAGCGGTGGACGCTTGGCAGGGATTTTCAGAGAGCATGTTTATTGTACGCGCAGGATCGAAAAGCGGTTTTGAATAAGTAAATTTCTTATCTACAATTTTCCGATGAGATGACTATTGTAGCTAAAGCAAGGGTGCAGGCGAGCTGGTTCTTTGAGTTTGAGCTGTGTTTGGAGTTTTGTGTCTGACCTACGTCCCTTCTTTTCCCAGGCTCCAGGATTACCATGTCAGAGATGACTATGTTTTATGAGACAGATGGGCTTTGTCGCTGTGCGGAGTGTCGTCAATCCGGCTACGATTTCCAAGATACGAGGTATCAAAAACCACGGAGTTGAACGTCGGTTTTAAGAACAAAGCAATCTTTGCATAAATACCTGTAGTCTCGATTTATGTGAACCACAACTGGTTGGTTTATCTGACACGAGGAGTATTCGTACCCTTAAACGTAGAGAACATAGATTGAAAGCAATAAGTTACTGAATTACATTCCCAACGTCATATTCTGAGACACGTGGCACACATGAGGTGGCACGCGTGAACTGAGCTTGTTAAAACAAAGCGGAAGATAACTAAAAATAAATAAATATACGTGTGTTGGGTTTGCAGTGATGTGGTACAGTGCTGTGTTCACTTACGACACTTCAATACAAAATTGGTAGTGTAGGGCACGGTGTAGGAAGGCTAATATTAGTCCGACAATGACGTGGCGTGTGAGACGTAAATGTAGGTCCGCGCTCGAAAATTTTCGCTCACCGAGAGAACGTTTTTGTTTTGTTTTTCGAGACGCAATACGGAGAGCAAGTGTTTCTAAACGAGTCTTCGGCCATCTTTTCGTTGGCATATCGAAACGAGAGGAGGTGCATGCCAATCAACGGGCAATACCAAGAGCGCGCACAAGGAACGCGCGATGACGAGCCAGCCAAGCTCGCGCTGTCATTGGTTGAGGTCGGAAAAGGGGGGGGGGGGGGGGGGGGGGGGACAAAAGCACGTGGGCACACTTGGAGGGTAAACAAACGTACGAGGTGCGGAAAAAGCAAACGAACTTGCACGCTCTATACACCTTTCCAATGCTGATCATTCAGGGGTTGTGGATGTGGACGACACATGCGCGGCGCTTGATATTCCGCACGAGAGAGCTACTGCTCGTGCTCAGAACGCGTTCTACAGGGTGTCTCAACTATTGTTTGAAAACTGGCTGCTTCGCTGCGCTTACCTAGGAATTAAGCCTTTTTTTTCTTTTTTTACTTTTACCTGAGGTAAGTTTGCTCTTTGCAAATTTTATAAAAAAAAATGTACCACCTGTGCGCAACGCTGCACAAAATCGTAGCGCGATAGGCTAACAAACCGATTTTTGTGGCCGATTTAAAGAGCTGGCCACTATTTGAGGCACCCTGTACAACCCAGGAGACAAAGACGACATCGTGCATGCAGAGGACTGTTATTAGAATGGTCTGTACTATACATATAGTCAATAGAAGCTTAAAGGGTCGCTCAAGTGCGTTTTGTAGAAGCTTGTTTTTGATGGCGTATTGATTGTTGGGCTTTAGTCAATAAAATGACTAGTTCTAGATGGCAAGACGTCCTATTAAACTCGCAACAATAGAAATAGACGAGCGCTATTTTCTCTCGGGAGTGCTATCTTCGGGTCCCCACCACCTCCATAAAATTTGACCAATGTAAATAATTCATTGCGTGGGGATTCCGAACGTTACTATTATTCTTTTTTTATGCGCGCAGTGCATTGTATTTTGACAAAAATAAAGTCAAATCTTTGGGTGTAGAAGACGTAATACTGGAATTATTGTTTGAAAGCGTTGTTTGACGGCGCACCCTGGTGTACGCTCCAAGGCGCAGGAACAGCTGGCTGTTGCGATTGTTGATTAGATGTTTAATAGAAAAATCGTGCGCCCACGACTGTAATTTAGGGTTTATGGGGATGCTTAAAGCCCGTAAATTGAGTTATCACAATCATTAGACGATCTCCGAATCCACTTTAATGCCCCTTAAGGAAACGCTGGGGGCCCGGCCCATTCTTTGCACGCTTCTGACCTAATGATTGGTTCCTCGGCAAATTTATCAACCAATGGCGTAATATCATTGGCCAATGAGCGATAAGAAGCTTCGAACCCTCCGTGACTATAGTATGAGTCGGCTTACCTTCGACAACAAGAGGTGCCGTGAAGCTGTCGCTGCCAGCGCCGTTCGATACGGTGCAACTGTAGTTGCCGAGGTCTTCAGCAGCGACGCGCTCAATGGTCATCGTGGAAACGCTCTCGGTGACTGTTTTCGCGTACCTCGAAGCCTTGTTCGTCATCACTTGACCGTTGTGTTTCCAAACAAACTTCAAAGGACCACTTCCGCTTTGTGCCACGCAGGTGACGATTGTCTTCTGTCCCAGGAGGACGTTTTTCGGAAACGAGTAGGGCATTATGATTGGCTGCTCCAGTACTGCGGACAAAAAACCGCCGTTAAATCCGACAATTTCGATGAAAGTACTGGTGTAAGAAATCCTCATGCTGGCTTACCTCCATGGTCTCTTCCTGTTGCTGATAATGTAGTAAAGACTAGAAGAAGGGCATTACATGGCACGAGAGTTTTGCCTAAACGGACCGACATTGTCTGCTTGTACTAGCGGGATTCCTCAGCCAACTAAGATGACTCCAGGTATAGGTAAATGTGCGAGTAAGTTTTAGAACTCGGAGGCTTCTTTGTGTCAGCAGGACGAAGCGGGCTGAACGACAGTCCTACGAATAACACAGTGGCAGCGTAGGGGATTCCTGGGCTCCGGTGTGCATTCGAGTTGCGTCTTCCACGGCCAACTAGCGCCGCATGTCGGTAAGTACCTGAATTATCAAGCACTCGGGTCCAGGAATACAAGAAAAGGCGGTTTTGCATCTGAATGGTGATCGTAATGGTACACCTTTTAGGTAGGCATCTGATGTGAATAATGCAAAAGAAACGAAAACGTGATATCCCGTGTGTTTCTTCTTTTCTGCTGTATGAATAAATCACAAAAAGTCATACCTTTCACAATGAGAGGCGCCGTGAAGCTGTCACTCCCGCCGTTGTTGGACACTGTACAAGTGTAGTTTCCGATGTCTTCGGTGCCGACACTTTCTATGGTAAGTGTGGCAAATTTGCCGGCGACGGTGCTGACGTACTTTGAGGACGTGGCAACCACCTTCGCGCCATCGTGAACCCAACTGAACTTGAAGGGCCCGTCGCCGCTCACGGTGCCGCAATTGACGAGTGCCTTCTGACCGAGGGCGATGTTTTTCGAGAAGAAGAAAGGCTGAACCTCCGGTGGACCTGCAAAGTTATTGTTTGTTTGTTTTCGTGTCTGCGCTAAACACGCTGAAGTAACTGTCGTGAGCAAGCTGCAGACGTCTCGACCAGCGATCACAATGAGGCTTAGAGAGAAGATGTATTCACCTGCGCCGTAGACCCCGGTTGGTTTGAAGATGAATAGCAGGAGCACATAGAGATGTCCCAGAAGCTTGAAAGGAGTCACTTCCCGGAGTGAGTAATCAGCTTTCGTTGCCATATCGCCCGTTAGAGGAAGATTGTTAAGAATGGAACCTTCGGCGACCTTCTTCCGAGTTTCAACGCTGCGGAAACGAGTCACGACTTGTCCGGGACCGTCGCCCGCCTGTCCGGGCCTGCGCGAAACGAGTCCCGACGAGTCCGGGACCGTCGCCTGCGTGTCTGGGCCTGCGGAGACAGGTCTCAACGCGTCCGTGACGTCAACGGGACGTGTGTGTGTGTGCGTGGGGGTTGGTGCACTCAGGAAAGGGAGAGAGGCATGACCCAACTGCGGAGAACTTTGGCTACATCGCACTTGAAAGGGAGAGAGGGAGGGCCTAACTGCGGAGAACCATGGCTACGACGCACTTCTGGCTACGACGCGGCGGTCTTTGCTGCAACGCACTTGGCGGCGGTTTGCTACGTCGCACCTGCTGCCCTGGCGGAGAGTGAGGAAGAAACGGACCCTATATAAGGCGGAGCGTGAGGCTGCTCCGATTGTTCTCTCTGATTTGGACGACTGTATCGCAACCATGTAATTAAACCGTTCGTTACGTTACCAATTCTCCCACCTCCACTGGACCCCTGGGTTCTTCACTTCGGGGAATGGTCGTCGTCACGAGCCAGGAGGCCTCCGGACGTGCGGCTTAAACCCCGCCTCGAACAAGATCTAGAAACCTTCGAAGCGTCTGTGTGGACCTGATGCAGCTTCGACCTATTTCTAATAGAGTGTTTGTGAACGTGTGCTGAGATATCTGGATGGCCGTTTTCCCACTCCATTGGATCGGTGCTGCCATACCGTGGCGCAGTTTAGAAATAAGGCCGTCCCCTGGAGCGTTGCACATACTGGACCGTTATGTCCTTTGAAATTCGCGCCGCATATCAATGTAGGTTTGAACCACTTTCATCGGCACAATATTCGCTCTCATCAAGGTGACTCCACAGCCCACTGGAGCCAAATATTTATACGAACACCGTGCGTGCTTACGTCGAGCTCCAACGCAGAATATATTTCTGACCCTGAGTTGTGCATTCAGTGGAAACTTCGAACATGATCAAGAGGACACTAAACCCTTAGTCATCAAGGCAGCCGTTGGCACTCCTGCATGTATTTTGTATGTTAGTTTTGTCTGTTTTTTTATCAGTGCTACATCTAACATTTGTGTTTTCATTGTTTTTATCATTACACCTTCCCGAGCAGTCAGAATTATAGACCAAAACATAAACTTAAAATATTTTTTGTCACTCTTCTTTAGCTGATAAATGATGTGCAAGAGCGTGCTTTACCTTCTACAACAAGGTTTGCGGAGAAGCTGTCGCTGCCGATGTCATTCGAGACGGTGCAGGTGTAGTTTCCCAGGTGTTCCGCGGCGACTCGTTCGATGGTCAGCGCCGCTATGGTCTCCGTGACCACCTTGACGTATCTGGAAGCCGAGTTGTCGAAATCTCGTCTGTTGTGCGACCAGTGAAAAGACAGAGGACCCTTGCCCTTTGTTGCAGCGCATGTGACGGTCGTCTTTTCACCGAGAGTCAAGCTTTTCGAGAAAGAGAATGGCTGTATCTCCGGCCTGCCTATGAATCAAAAACGCACACACATAAGCAACAACCACAACAGCAAGGCGAGTGAATGAAAGTGGCTGCCTTAGGAAGGCAAGTGAAAGTAGGAGGGTCAGATGGTCTTACCTCGCAAGGCGCCATTGGCTGCATCGATGACGACGACGACTAACGCGATAATGCCTGAAACAGTCATTCTACGCACGATTGCGTTTGGTGCACAGGGAAACCTTGCAGCAACTCGCGTGCGTCGCCGATTCAGATGGAGAGTTTGCGCGTACTGGCAAAACTACCTGACTTATATACTCAGTATGAGGATACTGCTGGATGTGGGCCACTCGTGCAGCGCACTCTCCCTGGTTATCTCTGGCCAGTAGTGTGATCAATTCAGAAGGCAGAGGCAACATCCCCATTTAAAGAAGCCCCTGTTGGACAACTAGCGCCACATCGCGACGGTTCGCTGAACTGCGATTCTGACCTTTTCGGAAAAGCCAGGTCAGCCACTCTGCCCAAGACTGAAATCGTCCTCCTAAAGGATGCGTGCGGTTGCTTCGCATAACCACATGGGATATTAATGTATGTGATTGGTGATATGAGTCATCGTCAAAAGTGGACATGCGGAGACCGCCTTGAGTGCTTCAACCGCCTCCGTTATTTGGAAGCGTTGGAGGTTCTGTCGCTGTCCCTTGAGTACGCTTTCTTTTAAACGGGGTATGTTTAAATGTTAAACGCTTAACAAGTATGCATTTGCGCTGGTTGTTCAATGCTGGATTAAATAGTTAGCACTCTCACCTTTCACTTTGATAAGAAGCCTCCTGGAATCCTCAGTGTCATCCGAGAATTCGCTAAGATGAGCTTGTTTCTTGTGGCTAACTCGCTTATATTCCGTTTCACCTCACGATGGACCGCAGTGGAAGCTATGAGTAATGCGAGCTAATCCAGCGCTGTGAAGTAGCACGCGATCATGTGCCCCGCGCGCCGCTGCACCCCTCTCCAAGGTCACGTGACGCTCACACGCCATTATTATTAATGTTTGCTCGTAGGGTCCTCTGGGGTGGAACTTCGGCTGCCACTTCTTCTAGGTTCTAACTTTTAAAATGTGATTTTTTTTGCAAGCTCTAATTTTTGTGTGCTATACTTCGGTGATTTCCTCGGCCTTTTACCTCTCACAGCCAACGGCGCAGTGTGACTGTCTTCACCGTCGGCATTGGACGCGGTGCAGGTGTAGTTGCCGACGTCTTCGGCGGAGACGCTTTCGATGGTCAGCATCGCGATGTTGGCAGCGAGTATCTTTGAGTACTTGGTGATGGTCGGCCGAAGCACCTTGCCGTCCTGAGTCCAGCGGAAGTCGAATGGTTCCCGTCCAGTGACGACAGTGCAGCTGACGATGGCCTTCTGTCCCAACGCTATACTCTTGGAGAAGAAGAAAGGATGGACTTCTGGAGGATCTGCGATATATAAACACCAACAAGGAGTGGTAGATTCAGCGCTAAGCTGAGGAACCTCCGCCAACCATTAATGCTTTAATCGCGATTAATTTGTTTCAACAGGTTAATCGGTAAAGTTTTGCGTAATCAAAAGAAAGCAAAAATTCAACGATTTCACCACGCAGATCTTACGAGTACACCTGTGTGAAGGGCAAACTTTAGGTGAATTTTATCCTAAAGGAAACTATAGGAACGAAGTTTGTAACTCCAAACAATTGCAGAAGGTTACACGTGGCTCGGCCACTTCAACGCCGTTCGAGTGTCTGTTAAGCGCAGCAAAGAATGAATAATCAAGGGAGCTCGCTCTTGCCGGAGAATATCAACGAACCTTTTTGCCTCATGCAACTGAAGTAATAATGTGTGAACGCGAGTGCCTTGGAACTGTTGTCTACAGCACATTGAGGTTGATTCGAAATCAAATTTTATATTGCGCCGTTTGTCACATATTCAACAAAGGCACACACACACAAAAAAAAAAAATGTTTTGCTTTTTTATGTATTATGCATGGAAATGAACGAGACAGAAAAATCGATTAAAGGGTTGTGATTAATGGTGTTAAAAGTTTTAATCGACGCCCAGCCCTGGTTAACGGTACTGCGTTTGTACTGATAGTGTTTTAAGTGGCGACGTATGATGGCAGCACTACTAGACACTTTTAGGTCATCGAGTATATCTCAGGGGTGATATGATTCGTTCAAGCGGCAAATAATTGGCAGCTCTGACGAATAGTGAACAACTCTAATTGTGTTGTGTGTTTGTTCAGACAACGGGAAGACAGTCAACCTCAACACCAGTGGGCGTCTGGTGTCTCGGCTGTAGATGAGTAATTTCCTCACTGGAATGCCACTGCTGGCCTGGAGACCATCACGCGGTAGTGATAGACGACCGCACGCCGGTACGGACCTTATCTAAACCAAAACAGGCAGCGGTGGGTGTATAACCCAGGATCCTTGAGTCTGACAAACCGATAACAAAATACGTGGATGCAAACCTATCGTCGGTACGCGCGCGCTAAACGCACAATAATCACCATACATCACGACTCGGCATCTGGCAAACAGTGAGGCCTAGTAAACGTATCCACCTCACCTTGATCAGCAGACGCCGAAATCCATAGCATGGTTAAGCAACAGACTACTTGGAACCTCGTAGGCATTTTGAGATCGACGGTGGACAGTGAATGACTTGATTGGAACTTATTTTTCTTTTGTTTTTACTCCGGTCGCCAAGGAGAATCTCTGTTCTGGAATCTCCACGAAACAACCTGGAGTGATTGGCCGGCGATGCGGTAAAAGCAAATACGTCGCGGGAGTCTGCGAATGGACAGTTCGCGTCGTCTGGTGAGCGAACTATGAACTCTTGGGAGTAAGGAATTGTGTTGTTGTGGTTGGCACCCGTAGAGGGCGCGATGCTTTCCGAATGATTCGCACTTTCTGTTGTGCTCTTGATATCAACGTTATCACTGTCATCGCAGACATAATCAATATCATTATTATAATCAACGAAGCGAGCATCTGCAAGACATCCTTGATGCACCTCAACAAGCGTTTTCTGCGCTATGCCACTTAAGAGAGGAAGTATATGCTATCGCCTATAACTATATGTTAACCTAAATTTAAAGTTTACTGTCAAGCATACTCATCGTAATGAATCCCACCATTTTTGCGGCACCGTCTCTGGTCGACGTACATTAGTACAAGTTATCGAATATACTGATGTGCGAAGTGCCGCGCTTGGTGTTTTGATGGCACCGCTCTACATGATGAATTTCATGGGTCACTCGAAAGGTGTTCGATGTGGCCTATGCCTTTTATGTCATACTGAGGCGCTCGTGACATGGCTACCTGGGTAAGACTAGTGCCACTAAATAAGCTACGCTTCAGAGTAACGACACTTGCCCGTATTGTGGCTTAAAACCATGGTTGCCAGTTATCTGAAGCTTTATCCGAAATCACAAGAAACGCTTTTCCGCCCTCCACAAATGTTTAAACAGTTCGTGACAGAGCAAAGCAATATTACATTACCTTCCTAACACCGAATCTAATGCTGAAGAAGTCGCACTTTTGAATCATGACGATCGGCAGTTGCGTCTGCTCTGCATACGAACCAAAATGGCGGCGCCCATTACAATGCTGGGGAACGGAGTGCCGATACTCTTAAGCGCAGCTCATTTAGTGGTTCTAGGTAAGACATAAAAGCATAGCCAGTGGCGTCTTCTTTTGAACTGAAGCTAATTGTCTCGATAGCAGTGTACCGCGGTATCACTATCCAGCAAAAGCGCTCACTGTAATAATAGCTAGGACCTAAGAGTTGCGCTTCAGCGTTGTTGCGCCCGTTATTGCTTTTTAAATTACCGCCCTCGACTGCCTGCAGTTGATGTCGATGACAATTCAAATTTTTGCTTAGCTTCAAAACTAAATTCTACCATGTAAAAAAAAAAAAACGCACACGCGAGCTAAAGTATTATTGGTGCATGCTTTCGAACTTTATAATGTTCTAAGAAATGACAGTAATGTAAGAATAGACCTTTTGAAAAGTCAAAGTCACCTTGTGGCAGTCCCAAAAGCTCCAATACTGCCGCTCTAATGGCGGTGATAGGAGATTGTGCTCGTATAAATGAAGCACCCTTGAATTCGTGAATCGAAGGTGACGTAAAAGGACCAACATCTTTTCTGCTTTCTGCTCTATGCTTTAGAGGACGTTCGCTTTTTCTGATCTGGAGCAACTGTGTAGCGCCGCCTTTAGGACTTCGGGTTTGGCCAACCTTGGTTTGGCTCTGCACAGGGTGGGTAGACTGACTTACGGAAAGAGTCTATTAGGGTTCAAGGCTGGATTACTACGCAGGGCGCGGGGACACTTCGTGACCTCTCATCCCAGGACGCAAGCTTTATTCGATTGTTGATGGTTTCCATTATAGTCGCTCAGAAGTCCGAAAATAGTATTCTAGGCTATTTTCTTATTACTGGGAATGGATGAATGCAGGGCTTTCCAGACTGGGTCGCGAATCGCACAATGCGGACTAGACTTCTCTGCAGTGGCGTTGATGAAAACAAAGTACAGGTCACAGCTCGACTCCAAGCCGGAACTGATGGGGAATTCCCTTGGTAGATTTGGAGCGGTTTTGTAGTGCTTTTTTGTAGGTACCTTCTTGCGCGTCCAAGGCTACGCTCGCATTTACCACACCAGTGGTGCCAGCATGGGGCGCTTTTTGATCGGTCCAAATCCACCAAGGGAATATTCCATCAGAGTTGCGGTATTCAAACTCCGCCCTCGTTTTGGGGAAACTCTACTCTAACAAACAAGCTTATTTTAGTCACTAGAAAATTAAACCAGCTAAAACGCGCATCTTTTGTTTTTGGCGATGGTTTTTAGTTAAGTTGATTAACTCTGACTATATTAACTGTGATATAAAATGTCAGCGTCAATTTTGCGTATTACTGTTTACGCACTGAACGGTAATAACTTCGTGGCATTCCGAAAACCCAGGGAAGTTGAGACCCAATATTTAAATATTGTTGGTGAGTCGCAGGATCGCATAGTTTGGTATGCACTGAATCAATATTTTGGTATATTCCCCCGGGTTCAGATGTTCGCGCTTTCACACTACACTGCAGCCCGATCTTCTTGCCCTACAGAGTTACCGAAAGTTTGTTTTCAAAGCGGCAGCTTTATTGGGCCAACCCACCCCAAGAGCCGCGTAAGCACGAAATGTGTAGATCGGTGAGTCAGTAACCGCTAAAATATCTTAGAAAAAAAAACAAAAAAAAAACGGCAACCGGTGCAAGCGATTGAACCCCGGTCACCGGTGTTGAAGCCGAGTACGTTGCTGACTGAGCTACGGACCCAGCACGCCGGAACATGAGCAGAAGCAGGTGGTGTGAGAAAGCGTGCGAAACGGAGGAGTGCACAGGCCAAGAAAGAGGAGCAGAACCAGGTGGTGTGGTAAGAGCGCGCGTAACGAGGATTGGAAAGGGCAGGAAAGCGCGCTTCTCTCTTGGTGATGCAGAACATTTGTGGCAAAGGCTTTGTGAAAATTTAGCGCCAAGGCTTTGTGTTTTGGGTGGTGCTGAAGAGAAGCGCGCGTAGCGTCACAGAGACAATGATGTGACGTAATCTATTTCTATACAAAACCCTGCTCTAGGCACCACCCGAACTAAGAGCACCTCCAACCGATAGATATTCGCACTGCGTTCCGAAAGACACTGACACCCCCCCCCCCCCCCCCCCCCCAATTTCTTTCTTTTTTTTTTTGCCAGGCGATCCGTTATGGTGTCAGAAGACTTCGCAATCAATATTTTCGTACAGCGTCACGTATATTTTTAATAATGTAAAAAAAGAAGAGATGTTTACAATTCTCTGTAATGCAAAATTAGAGCGCAGCTCATGGGGAGGAGAAGGGGAGGGTGCGAAGGGGAGGGTATGCCTCTCCTCCCCCTCTGTGCCCTCCCCTCCTCCTGGCCTCCCATTCAGCGGAAAATTAGGGAGTTTTAGAATAGCACACGCTAAAGCCTTGCGTACGCAAAGAATAGCATCGTCGCCACTGCGCATGCGCCGAACGCTAGTCACGTTTTACGCTTGGCGCGCGCTATTTTTGGGAAATTGCGTGCGTACGCAAAGAGTCTTTGCGCTTCTCCAAAGAGGATTCGTGATGAAAAGTTGGCTAAGGCCAAGACGAGCACAGTTAAAAAATGGCGGCTCCCAGGACCACGAGCGGCTTGCGTGCCCAGGGCCATGTCTGCGAGTGCGACCACTTTGGCAGCGTCGTGAACGCGACGTCGGCGGCACCCTCGCGACTGCGATTTTCAATACGGGACGAAATGCACTCGGTTTGGGAAACCAAGTAAGGTGGGCAACGATCACCGGCAACTTGATGGTTGCGACGCGCGAGCATTTCTCGCCGAAGGTACGGTACGTGCGAACGTCAGTACACGAGACACCGCTTGCCGAGGCGACGCAATCGGACGCGACCAAACGACCGCTCGCGTCGCATTCTCATGTTTAAACAAATCTAAAATGTTACTCTGGACCAAAAAAAACTTTTTTTGCTCAAGTTACAGCATTTCGTCTGTGAAATAAAGTATTGACTGTATCTTGGTTGCGTTGCAAGCGCGAGATGCTTGGGCTTTTGCGTCGCGGCGGAGAAACGCAATCCTAAAACTTTCTTGCGTAGCGTGCACTGACGGACGCGCTGAATTTTGCGCTAGCGTGGGCAAAAATTGCGTACGCTATTCTGGAACCTTCTATTTAGCGAACGTTTTCTCGCTAAATTTAGCGGGTCAAGTTTTTCCGCTAAATTGAACGGGAAAATTTCCCTGCTAGATTTAGCGGGGAAGCTGTTGACGTCCCATAATGCAACGCGCGCGGTTACGTCGACGCCGCTCAACCAAGAAACGGGCGCCTAAGAGCTGCGCTCTAAAATGCAACTGCTCGAAACCGAAACTGCACTGGGGAGGAAGAAGAAATATAGAGAAAGTTACCTTAAGTCACGTAACTGTGTACCCTTTTTTTTCAATCAACGTATTTGCAACATTTTAGAAGCCCACAAGAATGGGTGTCATATTTTGATTCTATTTTTAGTATTGAGTGTGCCTGCAATGACCCACGGCTGATTATATTTGGTGGTTGTGTATAAAGCATAGAAAACGGCACATGACCACGAGAAGAGTGTGAGCGCGACAAAAACCGGTCTGTTCTCGATCGGCGGTTTTCGGGCGGAAAGAAAACGAATTTCGAGCCGCAAATTGTGTTCTGGGTAGTTTGGCCATGAATACCATAAATACCCTGTCAGTGTCCCTTTGAACCCTTTTGGCAGAGTGACCATACACGCAGCCAGTTGTTTTAGTGTTACCCATACGTGGTTGTAGATTTAAGAGTAGCAAAAAAATTAATTCAACTCAAAGCGCGGATAGCGCAATTCATGAGTAATTGTTGCTTATCAATTCTCTTACCTGCTGACGCTGGAACTGGCTGCGACACTTGAGACGACATTTATTGGTATTTCCTAACAAGGGCACAGAGAGGACCAAGTGACTTCAACTCAAATCTTTATTTCACACACAAAATGCATAATCACAGCGCACGAGATTCAAACGATGAAACTAAAACTGAGAACACATGAACGAGATTCACAATAATATCACTAACCTGTCTAAGCATTTGTACGACACCGCTTAGTTCCACCGCTGCAGTTGTTCGTGCACGACTAGTTTGCAAATAATTGTTCTGAAATGTGCATATATTTCATATAGATTATAGCATAAAAACGGAATATCACCTCAAGATCTCCATCGTGGTCCTTTTACTTTTTTTTTTCATCTTTTTTTTTGTTTGTTAAAACGAACTGTCCAAGAACTACAAATGGGAACGGGAAAAACCCAACCAGGCGTTTATCCTGTTTCACATTGAAGGCTATCTAAGAAACAATTATATCGCAAAGCGGCTCCTAGTTAATGTTGTAAGTCTAATGGCAAGGGAGGCATTTATTGTAATAACAAAACTCGAATTTGCCAAGAAAGAAAAACAAATTGGGAACTTACTCCGCGAAGGACAGAAATATCCGTAAAATTTATGGAGGGCAGTCCCTAATTTATGAATACGGTGGCAGAGACGTAAGCAGGATTTCCCGGTTACGGGACAACGTCCGCCCTACTGATAGGTTTTGAAATTGATATTCGAGGAAAGTGTCATATTTTCAGATTGCACCGCCATTTAAAGTGGCACAGACTATGGTATTCCCCGCGAAAGACGGCGTTCTTCTAACACGCAGCAGCACTCACAATATCATGATTGAGCTAGATAAGGTACCTGTGTAGGAATCCGATGATTATCCCTACAGACAGTATAGATACACATTCACGGTCACTTAGTTAAGTAGGTCAGTATGGAGAACATTCCGGTCAGACGAACTTGAAAGCGGCGCGATTGCCCCCAGAGGTATTCATATTTGCATGGTCCCGCAGTATTCACAAAGTAGAGGCCTTCTTCAGTTTCGCTGCACTCTTGAGCAGGTACACACACATCATGCATTCACCGATCATGACACCAACCGTTCCTGATCTCGCCGAGATATTCTGAAAATCCAGTTCATTGACGGTGACGGAAGCGCCCTCTGTCGACGCGAACAAAAATCGCGAACGACGTCAACGCCAGCGTTGACGCGGATCACTTGATGTAGCCGTTGATAGAGGGCGCGACCTGCACTTGGAAGAGATCTCGCTCGCAAGATGGAGCCGGTCTCGCAAGGTAGATTAACGAGGGTTGTCGCCTTCTGCTCCATGTGCCGTCTCGACGATTCGCGAAGATCAGGAGCGGTTCCAGGCGGGCGTCGTAGCACCCGAACGAGGCGTCCATCTTGTCCGACGGAGGGTACAAGTGTCCGCTCTACACGATGTTTCGCTTTCCCTGCGTCTTGAGCCTAGCGTAACTGCCGATGCCGTCGTTGATCTGCCGAAGACACACAGAAGAGTGCAGTTTAGAAATAGTGGTTTTGTAGCGAATAATATTAGTAAAGTGATCTTCGTAACCACCATCTCATGTTGGAATTTAAACTTCCAGTTGTAAGTTTGTATAGTCTCCAAAAGTATGAAAGAACCACTCGACGAGGCATTTTCAGGCAGCTGCGCCATGGATTCGCTTTGCACAGTGAGGAAATAAATGAACATTTCTTCCACTTATTTTTCTAAAAAATGAAAGACGTTTACAACTCCCTGTAATCCCGAATTAGAGCGCAGCTTTTGAGGAGGAGCAGGGGAGGGTATGGAGGGGAGGGTACGCCGCTCCTCCCCCTCCTCTCCTGCTCCCCTTTCATTTAGCGGGAAATTTTCGCTACATTTCCCGCTAAATTCAGTGCAAACAATTCCTCGCTAAATTTAGCGGGAAAACTCCCCGCTTAACTTAGCGGGAAAATGTTTCCGCTAAATTTAAGGAAATTTTTCCGCTAAATGTAGCGGGCAATTGTTCCGCTAAATTTAACGGAAAAATTATCTTTTCCTCCTCCTCCTCCCTCGTGACCCTCGTGACGTCGCACGTGACGTCATTATGGGAAACGTCTCATAATGCAACGCGCAGTTACGCCGACGGCGACGCCATTCAAGCCAGAAACGTGCGCCTAAGAGCTGCGCTATAAAAATGAAGTGCCTCCGGTCAAAGTGTGCTTAGCACCGCCGCATAGACTGCATCGGCGACATGGTCTCTCCTATTGGGAGAACTGTAGGTCTCTCCTCCCAATATTATAATGAACGCACGATCCGACTTCGAGGTACGCTCTTGCAGTGTCCAGGATCCGGGCCTCCACTGTTTTAGGGGCGAAGCTCCTTAGGGGCTAGCCATGTCCGTATGTCCGTCCGCCGTCCGCCGTAGGCCGGCGTCGGGTGCTCGTGCTTCTGCTCGTGAGATCACGTGCTCACGAGCACGTGAGCACATGCTCACGTGCTCGTGTAGGGCAAAAAAAAAAAAAAAATGGAAAAAAAAAAGATGAAAAAATTATGAAAAAAGAAAAGAAGAAAAAAAAGAGTAGGGGTTCTAAGATGCCATCCCATCTGTCTGCTTAAAAAAAGAAAAAGAAGAAAGCCACACATTCTCCTACTGACATGAATGAAAAGGCTCAAAGAAAATGAAGAAAAAAGTTTAGGGGGTTCTGAGATGCCATCCCATCTGTCTGCTTAAAAAAAGAAAAAGAAGAAAACCACACATTCTCCTACTGACATGAATGAAAAGGCTCGGCATGCTGCGGCTCGGCGTCTACGCAGACAAGCACCACCAGAGCTTCGCCCCAAGCAACATCATTCACCACGTGGAGATGCGGTCAATTTTTTATGTACTAGATCTATTTAAACGTCCCAATTCTGAATCGCGGTCTGCCCTAAGGGTAGGCCTGGAGTTTACAGAGCATGCAGTATAGTCCCAGAAGTTTCCATCTGGCCTCTACGGGCGTACCATGCCAGTCCTGGTCGGTGGTCCGTCCCAGGGGACGTCATAGGCTTCTTCGGTGCCCTGGCTGTTCCTCGGGTGTTCCATGGTAGGCGCGTACGAGCCTCTCGCGTACTGACTCACCAGCGGGGTACCTGCGGGTAAAAGGAACAACAATACAGTTCCCGGATGTCGTTAGGGTTCCCCCATCGCTTGGCGTCACGTCCATGGTTACGTTCAAGTACTGCCCCTTCAAAGGTCATCACTAGTGAATCCACGCAGTGCCGTCGAGTTCGCGTCAGCGTCACCGCCAGTGCGTCTTGCAGCGTCTCGCACCGAGCGCGACGCCAGCACGCGGTACCGCCAAAGCGCGTGCGTGTCGAGCACACACTAGCGATGACGTAACGAGTTTGCCTCGTCTTCAAACGAGTATTGTACGGATCCACGGCGTAACCAAGATGGCGGCCGGATCAGCTTCTCTTAAAATTTCTCTGCAATGTACGACCTAGGGGAGAGAGCATCCAGCTGGGCGAAGGGCTCTGCTGGACATTCGTCGAGAAAGTCGGGCAAGATCGCCGACCGCTACGACGATTGGTCACCTCTCCGCGATAGGTCAGCGCCTCGCTCAGGCACGTAGTCGGGGGGGGGGGGGTGGGGGGGGGGCATGGGGCCCGCTTCCCCCCCCCCCCCCCCCGAAATCTTCTATTTTGCTGAGACCTCCTCTCCTCTCCACTCCTCTCCTCTCCTCTCTCCCCCCCCCCCCCCCCCCCGAAACGAAATCCTGGCTACGTGCCTGACCTCGGTGCGATTGGCACGCGCTAAGACAAGCGCGGCGCTGGCCAATCGTGGAGGTCGGTGGTCTCGCCGACTTTCTCGCCGAGTGTCCAGCTCAGAGCCCAAAATGTCGAGACATTCTACTAGGTAGGTAGCATTGGGCAAGAGACAGTGAGGAAGCGTGCATATGTTTCAATCCCAAAAACCTCATATGCACAATAACTGACGTCATTCTGAACTCCACGCTTTGCACGCTTTTCGCCATCACATAAGCCACTATTGGCTTCTGTGAGCTTCCTCTCTACACATTCGAAGTCGGATAATAAAGATTGTATTGTATTGTATAGTATTGTACGCTTACCAGACGGGTACACCCTCGAGCATATTCCTCGGTTATATCGCTACGGTAAATGATGGCGGCTCGCGG
>JABSTQ010007151.1:0-15471 GCA_013358835.2 Ixodes persulcatus
CGGTTGAATCGAGAGCACACAAATAATAAAAATCGTTACAGGGTGCCTTTGTTGAGCTGATTAGCTTCATTATGCGTCGTGCTGAAAGAGATGCGCGTCTCAAATGTATATTTTTATATCTAGTACAAAGTTAGCAAATTACAGCAAAGCGCGTCATATATTCCTCAGAGTGAAATTCAAAAAACGATTTCATTGAGGGTATTTAGTGAAAATATTAATGATGTAAGGCCTCACATATAATTCTCAGAAATAATAGTAAGTGATCATCCTATGAATCTTACAGGTACAAAATAAACATTATGTTTTGTGTTTTTTGTGTCTTGTAAGATATCTATTTTTATTTATTTATGTCTTGTTAAATATTTTTTTTTATATTTGACTAATACACTTATGAAGCAAGCAGATTCAGGAAGCACTTCACATGGGGTCCAAACCAGAAAGAGAACAAAAATGCAAATACACAGCAGTGGTGGGTGCAAGGGTGAAATATATTGTATAATATTTTACTACGTCACGAAAGTGATCACGTCAGTGACGCTGACTATAATCCGTCTCATGATAACCTGGCGAACTGTGGAGGCTGCGGCCGCCCGTGGCCCAATAAGGGCGTCAAAGCAAGGCACGTGATACACTCCATGTCAAGGCCACGGAGGCCTCCTCACCATTCGTACTGCCACAGCAACATCGCCTTCCGTGAGAAAATGTCTTTCTAAGCTCCTTTTTTTCGGCAATTGAACTGGAGCGATGTTATTATAGCGACAATATATACAAAATAAGGAATAAATATTTATTAATTGAAGACTTTCAAACATATTTAAGCTAAACAATTGACGCCACATCCGATCCGCTCCCGATCTCTTTCTCCGTATAAAGCCGTGGCCGTTGGCGACCGCAACCGTGTTAAACCAACGCTTCCGCTCAAAACACAGGGACTGGTCCCTGGCACTAGCACCCGCCGGTTGTTTCATTATCAGTTCCCAAAGAGCTCGCTACTCTAGGGGACGGCAATGTTGCGGCGGTGGACGTTCATCAAAGCTGGTTTCGAAGCAGACGTTCTTGGCCAGCAGACGTCAGCCGGTTTCTCCGGGCCTGGAATTTGGCGCAGTGACACACAAACTCCCCTGACGTGTGCCAAGTGCCTCTTATTGGGTCTCAGGACCGTAGCTTCACTTTCGCCAAGTAATCGTAAATGCATTATAGAGAGGCAGGCAGGTGCTTTTTCGCCTGTTTATGGAAGGAAATACGGGAGTAGATCACGGGTCTTTTGGTGAGGCTTGAGAACTTTATGACAAGAAGCTATACGCCTCGCAAGTGGGCTCATTTTCGTCTTCTGCGCATGAGAAAGGAAGTGGCGGTGACGTCAAAACGCCGAGCCCTGATGGCTGATCACGACCCCCTATCTGAGCGTCGTCTGCTCCTTTGCAACGTCGTCTGCTCGCAACGTCGTCTGCGCCTGTCTTACCTTTCCTGCGACTTTTGGAAGTGTAGGTCTTGACGAGCGAGCTCGACTTCGCTTTCAGAGAGGGCAGACGAAATAACTCGAGCGGTGCGTCGGTTTTGTCTAACAACTAGCAGACGCGCATCAAGGAGGGAAGTCAAAGGACTCACTGGCGTCCCGAGGCGCCGAGGTTTGTTTGCTAAGAACCGAGAGGGAGCGTGTTAGTGTCCGCAAATTCCCTCCCAAATACTTTTTCCCTCCTTTCGTGTGCGGAGAGACTCCTCATCTTTAACGGCGTCGGTGGGTTGACGCAGTTAACGTCGTCTGCTCTACGTCTGCTAGTCAAACCGATGGCTGCTTTACCTTTCCTGCGTCCTGTCGGAGATTCACCGCTTTTTCACCGGCGAAAGTCACACGCTGCCTCGGAAAACAAGGAGATGACAAGAGGAAGAGATTGACCTCTTTATCTAAATTGAGGTCAGCGATCAAAGTATAATACGGGAAGGGTTCACAAGGGTCGTGCGGGCATATTCCATTCAGCACGCCAGCCGGTCGTGGGCAGACGGTCTTGGCCGAGGTCCGTCGGAGCACCGGTGCGCCGCTGCTAGGCCTATCTGCCGAGTTCGCTTGGACGAGGTCAGTGGAATCGTGGCCGTTGGAACATTTCCCGGGTGTTTGTGGATCCAGCGTTCTTGTTCGTCGTGGTTTATTTCAAGTACTTTTTACTTTTTTTTTTGCTGCTTGTAGTTGGGACGCGTGAGAAGAGCACGTACAAAAATAAACGTCCGTTGGTCGTCGCGACCAAGTAACTGAGTGACGCTGTCGGCCATGCTGAGTTGATCGTAAGAAGTGCGTAAGAGAGCTTCGGAGCTGCCGTAGGATTCCGTCGTAACCTGCGCAAAACTTACGATAATTTCGTTTCGTGAATAGGAATTTGTTCTCACGTTTTGTTTTACGCACATTTTTGGCGTAAGATCGTTTCGTGAATCTGGCCTCTGCACTTTCAAAGTCGCAGGAAAGGTAAGACAGACGCAGACGACGTTGCGAGCAGACCAAGTTGCAAAGGAGCAGATGACGCTCAGATAGGGAGTTGCGATCAGCCAATCAGGGCTCGGCGTTCTGACGTCACCGCTACCCCCTGCGCAAGAAGCAGACGAACTTGCCCTCCGCATAAGATAAAAAGAAGCCGCCTACTTCGCGTGGAAAGGTCTTTGTCGCAACGCTCGACCTTTGACCAAAATATATTTACTTCTAAAAGCTTGGTGTACCACCGGTTTTTATGTTTGAGCACAAAATATAAGATGCCGTTTTCGGAAAACAGCATAACAGTTATATTGGGAAGAACACTGCACCAATTTGTTTCCTGTTTCTCCCACAGAATCCCAAACACATGAAGATGTCAAGCAATACCCGCTGGTACTAGTCCCCAGCAAGACAAGTCTCGATCCTAATTGATGTTTACTAGAATATACATCAACGGTCCAGAAGGTCATAAAAATCCTAACGAGTGAAGACTTTAACGCGGGACTTGCGTATTTCTTTATGACCATAAAAGTTTAAATTGTATTCTTTGTTTTTCAATGACGCTGGAACGCCGAGTAATTTTTTTCACGACACTATCGGGTATCAGTTCCCGCGCGCACAGTCTGGTTTAAAAAAAAAATATATAATAATTACATTATCCTTTTTCTATCTAATAGCCTGTAAAATTGGTATAGTTCCTTCATAACAAATCTAGAAAAAGTTAGATAAAAAAAAATAAAAAGAATTCACGAGCCCCAATCAAGTATTGGAATGCTTACCTTCCGCTTTGCAAATATTGCAGTTCTCCGAGGTTGGGAGTTCTGGAAGCGAATAGTGGTACGAGATTTCCACATTTGTAAGCAGTGATAGAGTGCAGACGAGCTTGTAATTAATCGATATCTTGTAAACCCTGAGATGGGAAACGATAAAAAAAAAAGATTTTGTTGTGTTCGTCCGTTTTTTTTTTTTTATTGTTCCCCATCTGAGGGTTTACAAGATATCGATTTTCACCTTGTCACGTGCCACGATAATGACATTCTGCCAACATCACCAGTCATTTTCAGTTTTGCCTACTCAAACGTCAAAAACACGTAATGGGATTCTCGAAAGACCGCTAAAAAATCGCTAAATTTGGGACGCAGGTGAAGGATAACCTTCAAATACAGTATACTAATATAATTATCTGATACAATTTAGTAGTATAATAAATAAAAGAATCCTGGAAGGGAGGTCTCCTTTTTTTACTCACATGGTTTTATGCATGATGTGAGTTGCATTATCATGCGATTACTAGGTGTTCTGCCATGCATTACGAGTGTTGTGGGCGTTACCGAAAGAAAGTTACGAAATACGTTACTCGCTACTTGCTAAACAAAGAGGCCGATCTACGTCACCTCTAAATAAAAGAAACGTGTTACCGTTATACCGATAAGAAGTAACGTATGTTACTTTTGTGTTACTTTTTTATTATGAAATAACACGTTTTACTTCAGTAGAATAGATAAATGGGCTAGTTGGTACATCGCTGAATGGAAAGCGCCGAATAAACAGGACGAAGAAGGGGACAGAGACGAAGCGCACTCTCAACTGAAGGTTTATCGAAACAAACATCGGGGGGGGGGGGGGGGGGGGGGGGGACTATTAATACCGTCTATCTGGGTGTTGGCTCAAAAAGAAAAACTTTTTATTATTAAGCGCAGTGGCGGCGCACTAATACACAGACTCTCCCCTTGCTCTCTTATGCGGAAATGCCTCATGTATTTCTCGCGCTGTTGTGTTTTCGTTTGTGCCCAGAACTGTTGTTTTTTCCGATTCAGGGCCACATGGACACCTATCACAGTGCACCGCAAGATTGCCGGCGGGGACTGTTACACTGACCAGGAATGTTCCCTGGCCCTCTCATTTATGCAACGCCCCGTTTGGCCCACATACGATTTCCCGCAACTCATTGATATGTTATATACCACTGACGTTGCACACTCCGCGTATTGCTTAGCGTGTTTCTTTTGACACACTCTATCCTGTCCCGTTTCGTTGTTTATTTTTGAACATAGATGAGACAGCTTGTGTGGCGCTGAAAGCACCACTGGCAATTCAAAATAAACCGCCACCTTTTTTAGATTGTGAATGTAAGGAATCACTACCGGTCTTGTTAGTTGTCTGGAAGGAATATGATCGTCATCTTTTTTCTTCATCTTGGAAACAAGGTTATCCGCTACTTCCCCCAAGAAGCGAACGGGGTACCCTCCGCGTTTTAGACGATTCGCCTGCGTGAGGAAGCTTTCATCCGCGCCATGGTGGCATGATTTTGCCAGCGAGGCTTTCATTAGGCACGATGCTGTTCCCCTTTTAACGAGTTAGATTGCGCGGAATTGAAGGGTAGAACCCCTTTCTTAGTTCGCGGCTCATATTTTTAACAAACATGGTCACCTTCGAAGTTGAGGCTCAAATCTAAAAACCTACAGCCTTGCCTTCGTCATTGTTTCATGGGTGAACGTTAATCCATGTGAATTCAAGTTAAAACAATCCAGCACATCGTTGATTAAGTCCATGCTTACAATAAAGAACTTCGGGGCAAGCACCAAAAAATCACCCACATACCGGCAGATTGTGAATTCCCCAATCTTTCGATATTTGTACGTATTCCCTTATCACATTCAGCCAAAGATATATCGCAGAGCACTGGCGCAACATGAGAGCCGATACATGTGCCTCGCTTTTGAACGTAAACACCATCCCCAAAGGACACAAAGGTTGAGTTAAGGTAGCATTCTACTAACTCTAAAAAAGACTCCACACTTACCCTGCTCAAATTTCTAAAGCTTATTTCATCGTTTTCTTCAATGCACATTTTACCGCTGAAAAAAGCTTGTCATGCGGGATGGAAATTCTTGGTACTAGCCCCCAAGTCTGTTATTGTTAGCATGGACTTAATCAACGATGTGCTGCATTGTTTTAACTTGAATTGACGTGGATTGACGTTCACCCATGAAACAATGACGAAGGGAAGGATGCAGTTTTTGGATTTGAGCCTCAACCTCGCAGGTGACCATGTTTGTTAAAAATATGAGCCGCGAACTAAGAAAGGAGTTCTGCCCTCCAATTCCCCGCAATCTAAACTCGTTAAAAGGGGAACAGCATCGTGTCTAATGAGAGCCTCACTGGCAAAATCATGCCACCATGTCGCGGATGAAAGCTTTCTCACGCAGGGGAATCGTCTAAAACGCGGAGGGTAACCCGTTCGCTTCTTGGGGGAAGTTGCGGATAACCTTGCTTCCAAGATGAAGAAAAAAGATGACGATAATAATCCTCCCAGACAACTAACAAGACCGGTGGTGATTCCTTACATTCACAATCTATCTCACAATCTAAAAAAAAGTGGCGGCTCATATTGAAGTGCCAGTAATGTTTTCAGCGCCACACAAGCTGTCTCATCTATGTTCAAAAATAACAACAAAAAGGGAGAGGGTAAAGCGTGTCAAAAAAAAACAACACGCTAAGCAATACGTGGAGTGTGCAACGTCAGTAATATATAACGTACCAATGAGTTCCGGGAAATCGTATGTGGGCCAAACGGGGCGTTGCATAAATGAGAGGGCAAGGGAACATGCCTGGTCAGTGAAACAGTCCCCGTCGGGCAATCTTGCGGTGCACTGTGATAGGTGCCCATGTGGCCCTGAATCGGAAAAAACAACAGTTCTGGGCACATCCGCAGACAAAACAGAGCGAGAAATACATGAGGCATTCCGCATAAGAAAGCAAGGGGAGAGTCTGTGTATTAGTGTGCCGTCACTGCACTTAACAGAAAAAGAGTTTTTCTTTTGAGCCAACACCCAGATAGACGGTATTAATAGTCGATGTTTGTTTCAATAAACCTTCCGTTGAGAGTGCGCTTCGTCTCCGTCCCCTTCTTCGTCCTTGTTTATTCGGCGCTTTTCCATTCAGTGACGTTTTACTTTTTTGACGTTAGGTATGCCTAAGCGCCATATTTCAAGAAACATTATGTCCATTCGAAAACTGAACATAATTACCTTCTCTTTTTACGGTTCCACCTAAATACTAAAAAAAAACGCAAAAAACGCTAACTAAAAAGTTTATATGGCTTAATTGGCTCGTAAAAAAAACGAAAAATAAATTGAAGTGTAATTTTTAAGTCTTGGCAAGTATATGTAACGAGTAACGTAACTACTTAACACGTTACTCGAAATAAGTAACGTAACACAATTACGTTACCCGTGACACTTTTGAAAATGTAACGAGTATGTTACGACATTACCGAAAAAAGTAACGGGTTACCGGTAACGCCGTTACCTGTAACGCGTTTCCGCAGACACTAATTACGATAAGACACACACCATATCGTTCCGACCTTTTATACTCGGCGATTTAATTCACTTGCATTGCAGAAATTTGTATTTTTCAGTATAGATATCTGACGAGTTCGATGTCGTTGAAAGCTTACAATAAGCAGTCTCGAAGTTTACCCCTACAGCCCACTTCTAAAAACATTATTGTGCGTACCTCACTCGGTCCATCTTTGTCTGGCAGACTCGAAAAACGCATTCATATATTCACGCAAAAATAAGTTGTTACCATATTTCAATGTTTGCCACCGTAATATTGCCACGAATGACAACTGATGAGGCGGCGAATGACTGAGTAAACTGAACGTTTAATGGGGCGAACTTGTGCCCAAAAATAAAAAAAAAAAATTGACCGCATCTCCACGTGGTGAATGATGTTGATTGCAGCCAAGCTCTGGTGGTGCTTGTCTGCGTAGACGCTGAGCCGCAGCATGCCGAGCCTTTCGTTCGTTTTCATCCATGTCAGAAAGAGAATGTGTGGTATGGAACGTGGTTATATACGCATTTGAGCATTTGACCGCAGCGCCCTCTCGTCTATAAACGTTGAGCAATGCATGCAAAGCTTAACGCGATTATATACGCATTTGACCGCAGCGCCCTCTCCTGTATAGACGTTGAGCGGCTACATGCAACGTTTCATCCATGACATCCCCAGCTCTTGAGTTACTACCACTACTCAGAGCCCCCTACTCGTCCCGCAGTCGTGGCCGAGTGGTTAAGGCGATGGACTAGAAATCCATTGGGGTCTCCCCGCACAGGTTCGAATCCTGTCGACTGCGCAAACATTTTTTTTTCGTCATTTTTTTATCTTTTTTTTTTTTTATTTTTTGCCCTACACGAGCACGTGAGCACGTGCTCACGTGCTCGTGAGCTCACGAGCACGAGCACCGAGCACGATCACCGGACGCCGGACGCTGGACGGACATAATTTCTATTCATCTTTTTTTTTCATTTCTTTCCCCTACACCAGCACGTGAGCACGTGAGCTCACGAGCAGGAGCACGAGCACCCGACGCCGGACGGCGGACGGACATACGAACATGGCTAGCCCCTAAAGGTGTATCCACACGACGGACCATATTGCTGTTTTGGTCCGCAGGCCGCGCATCACGTGATCTTACGTCACCGGTTTTCGAGGTCCGCCGGCGGTCCGCGGCCCGTGCTTCTGAGAAATGCCAAGCGACTTTTCTCGTCCGGACCTTGGCGGCGGATCGCGGCATTTTTAGTATAATTAAAGCGCTAAGTCTGGCAACAAGCTGACTTTTGTTGTTTGGATTGGAATCCAAATCCAAAGTCGTTTTCTTTTGGCGCCAACTGTTGAAGACGAAGAAGACGAACCTTTTGTTGAGCGACGAAAAGAGTTGACTATGCAGACCAAGATCTTTCCTGCACATCCAGGGCTTCATCCAGCATGCCCTTTTCGGTTCACTTAAGTCCTCCTCGTCCTCAATAGTCAACGCC
This sequence comes from Ixodes persulcatus, assembly GCA_013358835.2. Taxonomy (NCBI): domain Eukaryota; kingdom Metazoa; phylum Arthropoda; class Arachnida; order Ixodida; family Ixodidae; genus Ixodes; species Ixodes persulcatus. Next base: position 8,287 of record JABSTQ010007151.1, read on the forward strand.
AGGGCCACCGCGGCCAAACGTCTCTTTCGTTCAACCTTCCTCTTGGCTCCTTACAAATAGCCTCAAAGCAGCTCGCTGCATGCGTTTGGCGCATCTGTGAGGTCGAGGGTTAGACCGGCCCGTTCGCTATGTCGTCTGCTCTTTTGGTCCGCCGTGTGGATGCTTATTGCAGCCGGGCTGCTCGCGGGCCGCGCATCACGTGATCAATCGGTCCGCGGCCCGGTCCGTCGTGTGGATACACCTTAAGGAGCTTCGCCCCTAAAAGAGAAAGAAAGAGAACAACAGAGCGTCGTGGGCGTCGAAGGCGGCGAAGCAGCAGGATCGAACGCTGAGGCGAAACCGACCCCGCTCTCCATTCGGTGCGTAGAACATTCGGAACTCGACCCAACGAGAATGTTCTCGAACTTACGAGAAGGCCAAGTTGAAAGTATAAATAAAAGAACAGTCCCCTGGCTGGAATCGAACCTACACCTTCCGCGCGATAGTCAAGCGCGTTAACCACTCACCACACACGCGCTTGCTCGCCGACGCGGGTGGCAATATCTGAACATTTAATATCAATGGGGTCGTGAGTGTTAGTCCCACTGACAACGTTGCTCTAAACTATTTGGGATTGCTAACTGTAAATCATAGAACATTTTGGACCTTCAAGAATAACGATAATATAGTTTGCAAACCGCTAAAAATGTCAATTTCTCACGCTAGACAACGCTGAAAACCGCTAGATTTCGCGGGAAAACCGTTAAATGGCAACACTGGGAAATTCTTTCTGTGTTCGTCAAATTACCCAATTGAATGCATCTATGAAAGAAATGCACTACATGAGGATACTCTATTGGCTCATTTTATGTGGCCATTATCGTTTTGTTATTCTCAGGAGCAGAAGGGTCCTAAAATGTAAATCGAAATACACAAGCTGGGGCACGTGACGAAAACAGCTAACATACTGATACTGGCATACATTTATAAAACGTAGCGTGATAAGTGTAATACATACGCCTGAAAAACAGGTGAGAAGTATTTGGAAATGCAAATATTAAACTACAATTTACTGAGGAAAAGACACTTATACATAAATATAAAAAGAAATAATTAGATATTCTCATACTTTTTTAGATTGGTGGGGTGCACTTGCTTGTTTACGCGTACGCAAAGAAGAAATTAGGGACATACATATTACAAAAAATATAGGAAATACTTTGGGAAGCCATCAAACCACTGCTCTCTTTAAAGGCTGGTTAACACATTTTAATTAAACTGCTCAGGTGCGTCTTAACGACTTGGGAGAGCTTACGACTAGAAAACAAACACTCTGGCGCCATTTATAGGGTAGCCTTCCGACTGGTGTTTATTTCCTCCTTTGTTCACGAATAATAATTTTGCCATGGGGCCTGGACCCAGAATAATTCTACGTTAGCGCCAGCGTGGCAGTGTGTGCTCTTATTGTAAGAGGTCTTAAGCTGTTCTAACGCAGTCGATCACACTCAAGTCTAAATGAGGAAATCATCTTGTCAAAACGGCAGCTTGGGCGAGTTTGTTTAACATGTTATCGACTTCACAGCGCACAATTAGCACGCACACAAAATTCAACGTACACACCGCGCTGAACTCGAAAATCTATTTTTTTTATTTCGTGTTTGTTTTCTTATACATCTAATAAACCAATACACAAAATTGTCCGCTATTATCTCCCTGTGGCCACGTAAACTAATTATTTTTGTGTCATGGAGAAAGAAGCAGTACTAACGCACTTATCGTCAAGCCTAATGAGATGTCCGGCTTCAATTATCTCCATGGTCATTTGGTTACTATGCGTACTTAGGATGGTGCAACTCTGTAGTCGTACCGCACACCCGTAATTACGTGAGTGAAGTCGTAGATGTCCTGAGTTGGCATTGGCGATGTTGTGTTCGCGGAGTCGACAGTTGAGACAGCGGTTGGTTTGCCCGATGTACCCTTTACCACAGGAAGGGGGAAGGAATACACCACTTAATGTGTACAAAACAAAGCTGGTGGGGTGTTTCTCAGTGCAGTTCACAGATATGTGCGAAGGTGTGCTCCCTTTATTGCATAAGCTGGAGAGCTTGTTTAGAGCGGTGAAGACCACTTTAACGCTGAAACTTTTGCCACTTTTTTAGGCCGCGCAAGAAATTTTGAATGAAGGTTACAACTACATGTCTCGTTGTCCGGTCACTGTTTTTTTTTTTTTTTTTTTTTACTAGGTTCGCTGTTTTTCTTTGCCTTGAGGAGGGTCACAGCGATCGACGTTAGTAAGAAACCAGGGTATCCTGCCGATGCTAACCGTGAGAATTTTGCATTGAAGCTTTTTTGTATAGAATGTTTACATAACTTGTTAACTGAGTTGTCGAGACAGAGTTTTATAATGCTCCTCTTGACCAGCTTGGAGTGCGCCGAGTTGAACGGTAAAAGTGGCTTCTTTTGCCGTGGTTCATGCTACCAGCATACGTGGTGGTTTAAGAGAATTAGTCGGAGATCCAAGAGTCTGAGAGATCTCTCCTCTGGAAGCTCGTGTATTAAGTCCAACGAATCAATGCAGTCTCTAAAACTGAATATAAAGCTGGCCACTGTAGTTTGGAAGTTCCTATTCTCAACACCAAGAAAGATCAAGTAATCGTTGACGTAACAAAAACTCTCACGACTTTTGAGGTATCTAGACATCTTCTCAACAGTCTGTTGTGGTAAGCGAGATGCAGGTCACTGAGAACAGGTGCTATGCAGTACCCTATGCAAATGCCTTTTTCTACAAGTATGATTGAGCTTCTCATGTGGCAAAGGTGGATTGTAGATAGAGGGTGATAAGGTCAAGGAATTTGTTTAGGGAGCTACCCAAAGCAGTTTGGAAGGCGGCGACACCAAAAGAGTTTGTGCTGCCTTTCACGCTTCGTAAAAGACGGTCTTGGGGTAGTGTGTAATAGAGGTCTTTTATAACGATTGAACATCTTTTTAGGTTGTTTTCAGTATGCTTTGCTCAGAACCCAATTCCGTTGGAGCTCCCAATTAAAAAAGAATGGGCGATCGCGAGTATATTGAGTTTTTCTTTGAGAAATAAGGCGACTGATTTCTGTCAGGTTCCCCTCTCGGAGACGATAACTCAGAGCGGTTAATCAGATTTGTGAGTTTTAGCACTGAAAATTAATTTAAGGCTTAACAGTTTGTTGCTATCTATGTGCGAGCGAAATTGTTTTAACTCAAGCAATACACAAAGGGTTTTTGCTTAAACTTGAGGAAGAAAACGAGAAGGACGGACAACCACAAACTTCCAACTAGCAAAAAAACATTTATTGACAACAAGAGTTTGCTTATATACAGGAAAATGAGAGGGTGAAAAAAGGATAGAAAAAGGGTTTTGCATCCTTCTAAATCTTACTTAGGAAATGTCGTCATGGCGTTGAAAAATGGATTCAATGGCAGAGAGGGCTTTTGCTCCAAACATGTTGTCGTGCATAAGCACAACGCCCTCCCCCTCTTATCCGCTGGCCTAAACGATAGGGTGTGCTCCTGTAAATGAGTCGCCACCTTCTTGGTTGGCATGGAAGGAACTTGTATTTTGTTGTCGAAGCAGCATGGTCGACTCCTTCAGAGGTGATTCGGTCAAATTCAGCCTCAGGAGTTCGGGGCGATACTGGTTGGACACGCGACAGTAGCTGTGTTTGCGCTACTTGAGCGCTGTGAAGTCGGTAACGTGGCAATCATCCTTAAGATGTAGCTATAGTTTTGACACTTACGCTTTCGCGCCCGAAATTACTTTTCTCAAGTATCAACTACTATTCGGATGAAGGGATAGTGCATAGTGATAGAAGCAAGCGAGTCTTGAATAGGAGGATAATAACTTGCTATCAGGGTTTGAGCAGTCTTTTTTGTTGCATCTTCCAGCCCTCCAAGTCAAACCTTTATATCAGTTTATGTCCACTAAGATCACTCGAGACGTCACCATGGGTTCTTCGATCAATCTGGGCATCTTTTTAGCATACGTTTCACGCCAACATGGTGAAATAAACTGGGAATTGCAATTTTGCTTTTTTATCCTCAACATAAAAACTTCACCAGAGCCCATGTATATGTCAGGTCAGTGTTACACTTGTAAAAGCCGTGTTGGCAGCCCATTTCACTTTAAGAATCAACGTCAATAGTTGAAAAGTCAAAACATTCCTGAAACATTTTTTTTAAATAAAGAATGAGGGCACGTATGGTCAGAAACAAAATGTTCTGAACGGATCTTGGCCTGTATAATAAACGAAGGTTTAACGGCATCTTAAAAAAACAACCTCACACCCCTCTTTAGCAAGAAAGATGTCAGCTTGGCCTTTATTTTGGAGAATAACGATTCCACCAAACATTGTGATGAGATATTCTTCTGCCCATTACTAGATCGCGATACCAGTAATGCACCCGAAAATGTATATTTATATAGTAATACATATGTACCGCTAAAAACTTAAATGTACTGATGAAATGCTATCGCGACACATTGAAATTACGATATTGCCGAGCCCTGGTTGTTTGCCTCTTTGGGAAGATTACATCAAGAAGAACCGTGCACAAGAGACGGCCGTTTTTTTTATTTATTAAACTACGCGACGTACATACAGCTCATAAAACAAGACGTCTTGTAGTTTATAGATGTTTTGAATTTCTCAATCTTGTGTTTTGTACCCGCAATTACAAATGATAAAAACGTCAAGACATATATACTTACGCAAAGAAAATGGTTCCGATTGTCCTGGAGAGTCATATTTAAACAATTGTGTGGGTAATGGGCTATTATTACTTAGAAACATTTTTCTATTCTGTACGGGCAACAAAGCAATAGTCCCTAAAATGTGTGCTACTGTTATGCCTATAACGTGTTTTTTGTGTTATGATGTGGTAATAAGTTAACTCTGACAAATGACTAATAAATGAGTGCGTATCTAAACATTGTTTACAGGAATCACCCCTTGTAGTGTTTAACTTTTATAACATGAATACTTATTTTTCTACGTATGCACATTTCAGCAATCTGCGGGCATCGCTTCATAGGGCAGCGGTAAATATCTCGCCGAAAAATGCTCACCACAAAAGTACTCCCCAGAAAAAAAAGCTTGCTGAAGATAAGCTCACCGTTAATCCGTCAGAAACGGAGAAAATCTTATCTTTACTACAACAGACGTGGTAAAAATCTGACCAAGGAATGTGTGAGGGGATTATATTTTCTCTCTTCACACCTACCATTCTAATCAAACGATAACTTGAGAACTCCCATTTGTTCCCTCTTCACCTGCCCTTTTAACCCGAGCACAAATACGAGTATTTCACAGAATGAATCCAAGAGGGGGAAGGTCACTATTGATAAATTGTCCCTCTTTAGCAATGTTCAATTTTTGCTTCTTTTTTTTTCGTAAAAAAACTATGCTGCTTCTTGGTTTCTTAAAAGTTGGGAAGCACATGGATGAACGATATGATTCGAAGACGTGTGTTATAAAACTGCTATTTATTACCGAAGGCTTTGCTGGGTGGTTGAGATTCTACCCATAAACGATAAGAAACAAATGTATCCAAGCGAACCGTTCAAGAATATATAGCCAACGAGACTAATTTTTCTCTAGTCTCAAACGACCGGTGATTTGCTTTCCTGACACGCAAAAGAGTGTGCCAGATTTCCTTTTCATAACTTTCCCACGGTGAGCTATCTTTGGCCGAGTGTTTCTCCGGTAAGCTTTCCTCTGGTGTTCACTTCCCTATTATGGTAACACGAGAAGTCATTCCCTTACTAGACGCGTAAGTGTTCTTGTGACCGATGAAGGCTTCGTGGGGTTCCGTCATAGCTAGTCTAAATTTCTCCTCCATTTGGTGGCACAGCGAAATGTCAATACATGTAACACACATTTCGGCGCTTATTAGGGGCTTCTGCAGACTCAGAGCCTTTCTATTTTCATCGAACACGTCTAATTAAAGGGGCGATGCAACGATTTTTGTACTTTGGCCAATCATAAGCAGGAATTATTCTTTGTCACCTATAAAACGTGTAACAAAAAACCATCTTTTCTTGCGCGCACTAGATTATATTAAAAAGAAATCGAAGGTCAATGTGCTTCTTAACTCTCACGCCGTCTTTCGAGTGACGTCTCTGGGGCAACGGGGCTGACGGCGCGTGTAGCAGCGGAAAGGGACAGGCTTCGTTGACTTCCGCGTGTCCCTCATAGACGTGTCATCGCAGTTTCCGTAACCGCGGCACTCGGCTGCAGATCGGCAAATATTTAGCTTTCTTTTTCCTTTACGATTACGCAGCGGAACTGCAGTTTTTGCGGACAAGGTAGCGAGTTTTTTGGCGCCTGTGTCTAAATAAACAATATAAAAAACTTCCTAATTTTTTCAACATTAAAATTGTTGCAGTACCCCTTGAATTATCTATAGAATCGAATCTCAAATAGATCTAACCATGTTGTTCTTTACTTATTGGGGATTAATGTGGGATTTTTTGTAATGTTCACATCATTTTCTTTTCCAAAATGAGGGAGTAAAATTTATTCGAAGGAGCAAAACTCCAGTCTATCAGACGTTGTGAACGTAATGCGCTAAGTACCGCTAATCCTACCGGTGCCGACGAGCTGTAACGCATCCAGGCCAAGGCTAGATTTGGTTTAGTTGCTTTAATGTAAAAACATATTTATAGAGAAAATAAAAAAAGCGTGTCCGGCCGTTCCTGCGTAAGTCCGGCGTTTCAGGGACGTTTGTAAACGGCTCTACAAGCCGTTTACAGGTCCCTGTAATGCCAGATTGGAGCGCAGCTCTTGAGGAGGAGGAGGGAGGGTACTCAGGGGAGGGTATATCCCTCCTCCTCCTACTCTATCTTCAATCTGCTCCGGGGGAGGGGGGGTCACGTGACCTCGGGGGGGGGGGGGGGGGGAGGGGGGTCACGTGACCTGGGGAGGTCACGTGACTTGGGGGGTCACGTGACCTTGGGGGGTTACGTGACCTCGGTGGGGAGGGGTCACGTGACCTTGGGGGTCACGTGACCCCAGGTCACGTGACCCCGGGGGGGGGGAGCTCGCGCGGTGCATCATGGGACATTTCCCATAATGCACCGCGCGGTTACGCCGACGCCGACGGCGACGCCGACGCCGACGCCGCTCAAGCCTGAAACGGGCGCCTAACAGTCACGTGACCTGGGGGTCACGTGACGAT
>JABSTQ010007152.1:0-75972 GCA_013358835.2 Ixodes persulcatus
GTTTTATTTTTGTAAAAATTAGTGCTTTCTATTTATTTTTAATTTTGTTCCGCTTCGGTCCAATTACAGGCCGTGTTTTGCGGCTCAGCAAAGCGGCTTGCTTTTAGATTTTCAAGATCACATACAGCTGATATCACCCGTGTCGTAGGTACTGGGAGGCGGTGGAGCTTTCGGGGTTGAACCCCGCCCCCCCCCCCCCCCCCCCCCCTTGGAAACGTTTCCTGGCTGCGTCGCTAAATGGGCGTAAGAGAAGAGGCACTATGCTTTTTGCCTTATAAACATGCTCAGAAATTGAAGGAAGCGTGCATTTTGTAATTCGTGTGGAAGTTACTGAACATAACTATCAGTTTTGGGATGACGCGCGTTAGATATAGTCGGTGACAGGTGGTAAAGCTCCTCCCATCTCTTTCCACGTTTGCAGAGCGAAAGATCGGGAGGAGGCGATCTCCTCCCCACCGTTTACTTTTAACCTGTCACCGACTACGGCGTTTTCCTTCGTGGACGTTCAAAATTGCTACAGCTGGCAATGCATACAGCGTTCTAATTCAGTTGCTAACTTGCTGTGCGTGTGAAAACAAAAGAATCGTTCCCCCCCGGAGCCATAGCTTCAGACTGTTCTCAGCGTGCGCGATCAGCACATTAAAAAAAGAAACTAAGCCAATTAATTATAACCTTGGTAAGCCACTGGCTAAGACAGGCCAATGTTGCCCAGCCTAAGTCAATTGATTACCAATGTTGGTTACCCATTGGCTAAGACAGGCCAATGTTGGCCAGCCTAAGCCAATCGATTATCATTGCTGGTAACTCATTGGCTAATATAGACCAATGTTGGTCAGCCTAAGCCAATTGATTACCAATGTTTGTAACCAATTGGCTAAGACAGGACAATGTTGGCCATCCAAAGCCATCGATCGCCAACGTTGGTAAGCCATTGGCTGAGGTAGGCCAATGTTGGCCAGCCTAACCCAATGGATTGCCAACGTTGGTAAGCCATTGGCTGAGATAGGCCAATGTTGGCCAGCCTAAGCCAATCGATTGCCAACGTTAGTAAGCCATTGGCCAAGGGAGGCCAATGTTGGTCAGTATACGCCAGTGTACCACCAATATTGGTAGTGCGATGGCCAGATTGGCCCAACATTGGACCATTGTTTGCCAATAAATACCAATGTTGGCCGACATCGTGTGCTGTCTGGGTTAAACCGGATTTGAGTGAAATAAATAAGGAAATCTCATAAAATCGTACCTTCAGTGATTTTGTTTTTGGGTAAGATATACACTGTTAGCAAAAATAACACGCCCAGACGTGTAAACCGTTGTCCCATAGCGGACACGTCGAAACGTGTTCGTTTTACACGCAGCCATGTGTGTTATTCGCCTACACACGAGGTGCCGTGTAAACTTAACACGCTACACCATGTCTGCTTTCCGAGAAACACGGTCCAGCGTGCTTTTTTATAAAACATGGCGGCCAGCAGCCGAGAACAGGCGAGAGACGAGCCCAGCGAGCCGCGCGCCTTTCAGCCGAATCGAAAGCACACAGGACGCGTTTGTTCTCGTTCGATGTCTTTTATGCACAGTAAACAGTCTCCAAGCGGCAGACGTAGCTACGTGCAAAGGTACGTACGTACGTGCGTCGTCGGCGGTCGGTGGCGTCGATAGCTACGACGAAACACGGAACCACTAGACAGAAAAACGAATACCGAACTTATATGAATAAATAGCTCGAGCAAACTATTTGAAGTCGGGTGGTAACTTGCGCCACCTAGTAAGATTTCTAGCAGCCAGTGAAAAAAAAGGAATCAGGAGTTTGTTAACACGCTGAAAACTATCACAAGTAGACAGCAACCCTACATACATCACAGAACACGAGTACCACGTAGGACACAGCACCGACACACACACAAACACAACACCGACACTGCGCCCGACACCTCCTACTAACATCATTTTCTCCCCGCGGCGTATATAAGCTTGACATGTGCGGGTGAGCTCTTTGGTCGCCGACCGTTACAGATTTATAGAAGACACAAAATACGACACAATGAACAGCCGTATGTAAGAACTGCTTGCATTTAAAAAGTATGGAGCAAAATCTGTAAAATTAATCCGTTGCGAAAGACAACTATGTATTAACAATATATCTTAAACCGGCCATGAAAAAGTTAAAATATTTGTTATTTTCATGCTCAACCAGTGTTATGAGCAGTCCGACTAGCTTAAATCAGATAGAAAAACAAATTATTTGGATTTTATTATTATGTATTCAATAATCAATGGAAATTAACCTTGCGCAAACAATTTTTTATATAAGTATTTGTGAAGGACATCCGCCCAACACTTCACTTCCGCTAGTTGTAGTACGCGTACGGGAGCAGAAGCCTTCACTTTTGGGGCGTTTTGATGCAGTTTGTTGTCGTATGTCGTGTCGGTGTCGAGTGGAGCGGTGGGGCTTGGGAGTTTTTGACCGGTGTTATTCGTGATCACTAATGTGGCGCTGATGCGTTTTTTATTAATTTTTTTATACCGCCATTACCCCGAACATTGAAAATTCACGGGCCCGTGGCACTGCATTATGCTGAATCGCGAGCTCCTTCTCTGTTGTCATTTTTCTGGTAGCACTCGTGGATACTGCAAGCGTTTAAACAGTGTGCACTGTCTCGCCTACATCCGCGGTGACGTGCTCGACCTGTTGAAACCTATTGTTTCCGTCATTTTGGAGTACGCAAGGCAGTTATCTCGCTGCTCAGGTTTCGGTTATGAAAGCAAGGCAAACCGCTCGTAGTTCCCGCCCTCAGTACACGTTGGACATCTTTCACACTTTGACACCGGATAACTGGATGAACGAGGATTTACATTAGGTTCAGAGGTCACTCGCGCCGCTTCCTCACCGTCGAGTAGCAGGATCAGCTCGCGACAAGCCGTGGATGAAAGGCTTGAGCATCAACAGCCCAAGTGCACTCGGTGCCGATGCGGGCGATGCGGTTTTCTGTCAACCGGTAGCCCAGCACAAACCGTGACCGTTCCAGCTCTTCGTCATGACACGGTGTTGCAGAGAGCAGGGTATAATGCAACTACACGGACCATCGAAGCGAACGCACTGTTATCGTAAATCTTGGCTTGTGATTGTGCCTTTGTAGATCATCTTATTCGTTTTGCTGGAGACGCAAACGACGGGCACAAAAAAATCGTTTGCATAATGCAAAACACGGAGTCCGCACCGTCCTGACTTACCAGTCTTTCACCTGCTTTAGAGCAGTATGTACCTGCTAGTAGGTATGTCTACTGAAACTGCAACTTGGAACTAGGGGCAGTGCCATTGAGCAAAGAGACAAAGTCGGGAAAGCTTGCTCGCTCTCCCAATTTCTCAACTCTCAAAGATTGTACCATAATAAATGCACCAACGCCTCTTCCCAAAGTAAAGAAAAAGCACTATGTTCACTACGTAAAAAATGGTCTCAGTTCATGCATCTGTGGGCAGGTAGGAAATCTTGCCCTAATTTATTCACACCGCATGATGAGCGCAACAAACTCACACGAGTCACACGAGATGTATAGAAAAATATCGGTGGTGACTTAAGTTTCCCTGAAATTCTGTATAACCGGTCATTTGCAGGACCGAATCATCTACTCGAGCGGTGTCCGTCGCTGTGCAAACACGTCGCTGTGCAAATGCAGTCCAACAACACGAAGCATAAAACGGCAGATTTAGGACAACAATCTGAAGCCCATTGTTCAATTAAAACGACATAATTTGTTGAAAACGCCCTAAGCTTTTTACTCACGATATGCGTCGGGATTCTTCCACATTTTGAAACGGAACGAAGGAAGATTTACTTTTAAAAACGCTCGCTGCTTCCTCCCGGACCAGCTGGACCGAATCAGCTGACGACGACGGGACTATCAGCTGACGACGACGGGACTGAACCCGTTGAACCTCTACTCCACAAGAACCAATTTGAGGTCTGTGTTAGCGTGGGCACCGCACCACACACCACGAACGTTTCGGCACTTTCTCGCATCGCCGTGTTGCCCCAAACAGAACGAGATCGCCGAAGTCAACGCAGCGCTGTCGTGAACCTTGGCTTGTGGTTGCGCACTCGTGGAACCTGTGAGTACCTTCGCTTTCAAAGCACACACGACGATTACGAATTATACTTTCCGTCTACCGGGAACATCACAGGAGCACTTCTCCGGTCACGTCTTCGCTATGTGCTCGCAAACAGCGAAGCTCTATGCGAAGCTTCTCGCGTCCTGTCAAACCAAAACAATAGCGGCGCCATGCGTTGATGCCAGATTTTCTCCGGTCAAACAAAAACAACGAAAGCAAACCGGCTCTAGGTTCCAGCGTACATCGGCGTTGCGCTTGCGCCATGGCCAGATCGCTTGCAGTTGAAGGTTGAAGCCAAAACGAAACCAACTGCGATGTCACATGTTCAGATCGAAGACACGCTTTTTATATCCACGTTAACTGTTTAAAACGAATAATTAGACCCCTAACTATATGTGTTGTGTGTAAGAAACTATTATCAAGACCCCTAAACCAAATACAATCATGGGCGACATGAGGGAAGCCGCATTGCCATCGACCAGAAAATGGCAGCGAGCACGGTAAGCGCGGGTTTCGCCAACGTCCTGCGACATGGCGCAATTGCTTTTGGTGCATATCCGTCTCCGAGACATGTCTCTTTCCGCGGCATTCGTCTCAACGGTCCTTTCCAAGTTTGTCCCCAAGCATTCCGGTGCTTCGATAGCCGGCAATGCTGCGGTCGTCGCCGGGAGTGATGCGTGTTTTCGAGGTCGGCTACACGGTTGTGCGTGTATGACCGAACCAAAACACGTTTTTTACAACCTCGCATGATTTGTGAACGAGTTATCTGTTACTCAAAGTGTACATTTATGGTAATTTGTGTAAATAGCGTGTTTTTCACCCCAAATATTCGCCAAATACACGGGACTTGCTAGCAGTGTATGCGTATCGTCCACGCCGTATCACGCACTTCGACCTGCTGTTACAAAGGTAAGCAGTATTTTGCTCTGAAATATGTTAAGTTTGCATTTTTAGAAGTTCTGGATTCCATAGCGCACACATATTTTACCCTGAAACGTATGAATGTCGGGGAAAAAAGTACATAGTAGATATGCGTATCGTGTAAGAGAGGAGTCGCATATTAGCTCTGTGATTTCAGTGGTGTTCCCATCCGTGCTTAGATTTCGCAGTGTTTCGGTGGTTTTAAGCCGATGAATGTTTAGCCAGCTATATAGATTGGGCGATCGTTTAGGGGCGGGCGTTCACTCTGAATTTTACATTCATATGCACGAGGAATCAGCTGTAATTGTCTGGAGAAAGCTTCCTGTTTGAGCTGGTTTAGTACATCCCTATGTTGACCTGTTTACTGATAGAATGTGATGCGGTGCTCTTTTCTTTTAGGTTTCGTACTCTACAGCTGCCCGATAGAAATTCCATCGGGATCTTTCTACCAGACACGGAGTCGCGATCGTCCCTGTGTGGTTTTGATTCCAAAAAGTGGAACAGTGTCCGATGCAGGGGCGGATCCAAGGAGGTGGCGAGGGGGGCGGCCGCCCCTCCTCCCAAAACAAAGCCGACCCTCCCCTCTCCTTCTTCTTAGAAGGCAATTTGACATGGGTGGACCCTCCGGTACACAGAAAGAATGGGAGAATAGTATCCTTACAAATGTTCTCGCAACCCCCCCCCCCCCCCCCCAAAAAAAAAAAAGCAACAACAAAGTTCTGGATCCGCCCCTGGTCCGATGCGGGATCTAGTGATAGTGAAGTGAGTGACGGTGACAAGGAGAACTTGCCAACGAAGGGCCTAACAAAACTTCCAAGCGTTAACGAAACTGAAGGCGGAACGCCCGCCTGTCCAGTTCTGTCAACGTCAAGAAAGAAACAAAAGTCACCGGCGCAAGTTTTCGACTGGCGAAAGGAAGACCGGTGCTTCGTGGAGCATGCAGAACCCGTGTTTACGGCCTCTAATGACGTCAAAACCCCACTGAAATATTTTCAAGTTTTCATTGATGACAAGCTGCTGACGATTGTTGACGAGACAAACCTCTATTCTGTGCATAAGGCTGGAGCGTATGGGTAAACGTTTGTTCCACTGTGTCAGCGTGCTTACGCAAAGTACATATTATTCCAACTGAATCGTTGCATCGCCCCTTCAATTAAGCACCTTATACAATCGAATGTGGTGTTTGAGCTCTATACACCTTACTTAATTTTACAAGAAAACATGTTTTCATTCAACACAAGACATATATCCGTAATGTGTGCACACCAAAGGCGCCCTGGTGTAGATGTCAGGCCAGTTTAGTGTGCTGTGGTGTGCACATTAGACTGGCCTGGTGTGGCGTAGTGTGCACATAAAAAAAATTCTAGTGTGCTGTGGTGTGCACATCAGACCAGCCTAGTGTGATTTTGTGTGCACATCATACCACACTAGGATGGTGTGACGGGCTCACCAAACCAGCCTAACGTGTTCTGGTGGGCGCACCAGAACACGTTAGGCTGGTTTGATGTGTGCACCAGAACACACCAAGCCGGTCTGATGTTCTCACCAGAAAACTCTAGGACACACAAAACCGGTCTGGTTGTTTTTTCAATAGGGGTATTTCTATGTAATATAGAAAAAGATGGCTTCTGCATTTTATAAACCGTCTTAAAAATCATGTGTTGTCAGAGTAAGTGGGTCTGATTGGACACCAGAACACACTAAGGTGGCCTGATTTGCACACTAAGGCTCTCGTGGAATGCACACCAGAAAACATTTAGCTGGTCTGCGTGGCTCATCAGGATACATTATTTGATGTGGCTTGCACATTAAAACACACTCTTTCATGTGCAGATCACTATACATAGCTGGTGTGGTGTGCACACCAACACACACTAAGCCGCTCTGGTGTGCCCATCAGGATACATTAGGTGGTGTTGTGTGCACTCCAATTCAGATGAGGCCACTCTGATGTGCATGTCAGAACACTCAAGGCTGGGTATTGTGCACATCATAACACAGAAGGCACCCTGGTGTGCACACCGAAACACACACGGCCGCGCCAATGTGCCCACCAAAACACACCAAGTCGTTCTGATGTGTACAACAAAACGCACAAAGCCGTTCTGATGTGTACACCAAAATATTTTAAGTAGGTCTGATGTGCACACCAAAACCCATTAAGGCTGGTCTGATGTGCACACCAAAAAAGATTAGGTGAGTCTGATGTGCACACCAAAACACAGTAGACGGGTTCGATGTGCACACCACAACATATTAGCTGGGTCTGATGTGCACACCAAAACACATTAGGTGTGTCTGATATGCACACCAAAACACAATAGGGCATCTGTTGTGCACACCAAAACACTATTAGGTGGGCTTGATGTGCACGTCGCGATAGACTAGGCTGGTTAGTGTGCACACCATAACACACAAGCCACTTTGATGTGCCCTTTAAAACAACCAAAGTCGCTCCAGTGTGCACACGAAAACACACTAAGCCATTCTGAGGTGCACAACAAAACGCACTAAATGTTTCTGATGTGCACACCAAAACATATTAAGTAGGTATGATGTGCACACCAGAACACATCAGGTTGGTCTGATGTGCACACCAAAACACATTAGTTGGGTCTGATGTTCGCACCAAAACACATTAGGTGCGTCTGATGTGCACACCAAAACACATTAGGTCGATGTCCTATGCACACCAAAACACATTAGGTGGGTTTGATGCGCACACCAAAACACATTTGGGGGTCTGGTGTCTACACCAGACCAGAACGCATTCAGAGAGTGTGGTCTTTACACCAAGAAACATCAGAACACACCATACCCGGTCCGGTGGATATTTTGATGGGGTTACTTTTGCATTACATCTTGATTTTGAATAATACATTTTACTTTTCGATGTTACAGGTATGCATAATCGCCATATTTTAAGAAACATTATGTCCATCCAGAAACTGAGCATAATTAATGTATTCTTTTACGGTTTAACCTCAACGCACACAATAACAAACGCCAACGCAAAATATGCAACGACGTATTGCGTAACTATGTTAATCATTACTCGAAATAAGCGACATACCTATGTTACACGTTAGAGTTTTGAAAATGTAAAGAGTATGTTACAACGTTAGTGCACAGAGTTGCGCGGTACTGGTAATTTCGTTACTTTCAACACCTCACCGACAATACTGGAATCGACGTCTTTATTGTTATAATGAAAAGAATTAGACTTTTCTTTGACAGACTTTCTTTTGTGATCCTTTAAAAAAAGCGCAGACCTTCAAAAACCAACAAAAGTTCATGCCAAATTTTTAAAAATTTGCTTTGCATAGTGAAACGTCGTTGCACCACAAACGTTTTGCTATACTCCATGTTTCCAGACCCCAGCCGCCAATGTTCATGGCACACTTCATCAGATAGTAGAACACATATTATGGAACACTTGACTGTTCCTAGAATGAAGCGATACTACCGCTAATCGGGCAGGCTGATAAACCTGGCGATTTTTCAGAGCCTTCCATACTCTCTAGCTCCTCTCCCTTAGTATGCACAGGTAGTCGAGCTCCTCTTCACTTACCCCTCTCGTCACGTGACCTCCCCGTAAACGAATCATTGTCAAGCACCTCATTCCTCCTCTCCTATCTGTCAACCACTCAGCGCCGTGCCTCGCCGCCACGCTTTTATCCAGGCTTCATTTTTGGGCTGCACGAAATGCGGAGCGCTCAGTCAAAGAACTTTTCACATTAAAAGTGCGAAACAAGGTTATAAAAACACTTGTCGGGGTTGTATATTTAAAAGACTACGTCCTTTATAACTATGAACACGTAATTCCCTATCCGAAAATACAGACAAAAACAAAAGCGGTGCTAATTAGGTTATTTAGTTTTTGATTTCGCCAATAAAGCAAAACAAATTTAAAATAAATCTTACTTTCATTATTTCCTCTAACAATTTATTTATATGTAGTACACTGAGAATAGGGAACATATGACCGAGTGCAGAATTGTTGTAATAACCTTCTCAGGTGTTGTGAATCAGTGTTGAACATATATTTTTATGCGTAAAGGAAAGATCGAAGGCAACTCGAGAGGACCCTGCTGTTTTCATCTCAATGCAGTCATGCTTTTGAGGTCGATTTCTTAAGGCGGACGAAAAGCGTATACTTGTCTTGTAGCATTCTTGTAATGGCACCTCTCGCGTTTTTGTGACTTCACAATATGTTGCTTTAGGACTGTCTTGTGCTACTTCGAAAGAAATTTAATTTTGCTGGATGAGTTATACACACACACACACACACACACACAGATATATATATATATATATATATATATATATATATTCTGACGAAGATAAGATCCACGATGCGTTTAGGAAAAACACCGAGGCTGAGGGGAGACGAGGCGGA
Organism: Ixodes persulcatus; assembly: GCA_013358835.2. Taxonomy (NCBI): domain Eukaryota; kingdom Metazoa; phylum Arthropoda; class Arachnida; order Ixodida; family Ixodidae; genus Ixodes; species Ixodes persulcatus. The sequence continues at coordinate 9,429 of JABSTQ010007152.1, forward strand.
AGAGGTTCGTTCTTGCAGAGCGCGCAACTAGCTGGATTCCCAACGGACGTTCCCTCAACCTGGCTCCCTCACTGTAAATCATAACCCTCATGAGTTTGAAACATCGTTTCCTTACAGTATATATATATATATATAGCCAAGGGACGGAAAGCGTATATATAACGAAGTGAAAAACTCGCGGTGTGAAACAACAAACAGCGGAAGTTCAATTAAAGTTTCGCCGAGAGGCTCGGCTTCGTCAGGAGGGGAGCTTAAACGTATCATCTCCAAAGGATGACACGTGTAAGACAAACAAAGCTAGAAAATTTTTCTACACAGCATTTCACATGAAATGTGCGCGTAGCTGAAGTTTCAAGAGCAAGTTACGGGCTTTCATCCTCTCTGCTAAGCACACACTCTCGTCCAGACCAAGCATCGGTCAGGATGGCAAGTTCTTGCTCGTAGATTTGGCTTCGCTCCCACAGAATGTTAAACAGATTAGAGCCTTTACAATGTCGCACTAAGCAGGATCCCGCTGGGTATAGCTTATCAGTTCATTAGCATTCCTAATATTTAATTTTCACAGCTATTCAAAGCGGTCCGATTATAAGGTGTATCTAACTAAAGGCACCACTCTCAATATTTCGTTTTTTTGAACTGGACGGGACGTGAAATTGTCATAAATTTTCCGGAAAGAGGGGTTATCGAAAGTAGGTTATGACGTGACGGAGGTCTGCTTTGTTATTAGGACATGTGGCTCCTTGAAGCCCCGAATAAATTACAACAAAAGAAACGGTGGGCAGTGACCCAGGCAGCACGCTGACACTGGGCCAGCGTCGGGGGAATATTGCTCACAATATTGGCCCAGCTTCATGTTTTGCACAACGGCCCAGTATTGGGCCATGTCGGTTAACGATCGTTCTAAAATGGGCCAGAATCGGCGATATCATTTGAGTTCTGGGCAGAGATGGGCGAATATTGCTTAACATGGGAGCGGCCGCTGCGGTGTCAGCGGACTTGGGCCAAGCCAATGTTACTATAGAATTAACCGATCAGGTGGGAAACTGCCATAGAGCCTGCCCTGAAAAGTGACACCGATCCGAACTCGAGAACCGAGCTTATAGCGCGTCGCAACGCCGCCATTTCTCCCGCAGGGTCCACTCGAGGAACTGCACGTGACTTTTATTTTGGCTTTAATTGGCCATTTTGGCTCCGAAACAGATACGGTGGAAGGGCTTCAAGGGTGCCACCTCCGACTCCTAAGCGGACGCGCCGCGAATTACAGCCAACGTTAGGGTGCGCCTAGGTTGGGACGCGCTACCTGAAATCACCACTGAGACATGGTTGTATAAAAACAATATTAATTGTGCCGCAAACCTTGTAAACTAAAAATTTTAGAAAACATCACTCGCCCCCCGTTTTGTACTAATCTCCAATAAAAGTTACATCGGCGGCCACCGCTAATTGGCCGGCGCGATTGACTGCGATTCAGTATCGTTTTAGAAACGGTCAAGAATTCCTACTACCGGCCGATATAGCCGGTTCAGACCCGACAAATTACGGGAAAATGGCGCTGGATACTGTATATCAGCGTGACATTGGCCGACCCAAGTGATGTTCCGCCGACATCGGTCACATCATGGTAATACTGGCCCGATATTTATGACCCAGAGCCAATATCGGCAGTATCAGGATGATATTGGCCCGATTTCTCCGATCCGACGCCAATATTGGCGCAATACTGTGTGCTGCCTGGGGATATGTTAAAAATGTACATGAAAACGCGAAAAAAGAATGCCAATTTTTTTTTCAAGAAAACCATACAGACGCGACGACGAAACAAGCAGGCACTTGAACACGATCATACTGATACCTAAATGACGGGGGACTGTGCGTACACCCTCAAAGTGCGAGCTTTCTTAGCGAATCAATTTCGTATAAACTACGACTTTATTTTGTTAATAATAATTGTGATCTTCCCGCCGAACTAACAATTTCTATTGCTGCCATTAACTGTATACTGTGAGCAATTTAATAATGTTTTATATAAAAAACGGATGACATTCATCACAACCTTCACCGAGCAGCATCTGCTGATATAGGGTGAACGCGATCTTTTTGTGTAAATATTAGTTTCTGTCCGCGTTATTGAATTGTAAATCGGCTTCATTCACTTTGACTCACTATCACTTTGAAAAATTATCATTTTTTAGGAAAGATGATTGTCAACGGTAAAAAAAGTATGTTTTTATATTTTGGCTTTATCACTACAAAGAAACAGGGGTTTCTTCGCAATTACGAAATATGTATCGACACTAGTAAGTGGATGCTATTAGCGGCGAGATGTTTTGGTGGCGCCCTCCTATGGTTCCCCCTTGTGACGTCATTACCTTGCAAACAACAAGTTCGATGGTATTTGTAAATAGCATAGTGGAAGCTTGAAATCATTGCGCTCTCAAAGGAACACTGCCAACACCGCCAAAATTAAAGTTCTTTCATTCCTCTTATTTCCGTCGATGATAAACCCTTTTCTGACGTCATAGTCAGCGTTCGGCCAATCGTGGAAGGCCGACCACAGCGACGCTTTCGGTCGCTCACGTCGCCAATAAGAACTGTGAAAATTAGGATGACCGGGTTTTTGCGGTGAAAGTAGGTTAGAGAGACATGGCGGTTCCACAAGACTGGCTGAATCATATTCCGCTTCTTTATTTCCAAGAATGCTTAAAAATTTCGCGAAGCGTCTGGTCGATTCAATTGTTTCAAGGACATACACGTTTTTTACAACGCTCGTTGCACACAATCTGTGCACACCGAAGTGAAATTTCGATTACAAAACCGTGAACAGCCATGATTCCTTGCAAAACCAGGTTGTTGCTATGAACAAGTGAGGTAGGTGAGAAGGAGTTCGACCACCTGTGCATACTGAGAGAGAGGAGTTAGAGAGTATGGATTGCTCTGGAAGATCGCCATGTTTATCAACCGGCCCAAATAGAGGTAGCATCGCTTCATTCTAGGAACTATCAAATGTACCATGGTACGCATTTCACTATCTGATGGACTGGAGTCTGGAAACTCAAAATATAGATAAACATTTGTGATGGTATAACATGTCCCTCATGTAATGCAGTTGCCTATTTAGGGCCCTTGTGGTTTTCTAAGATGTCATGTATTTAAAATGTGTCTGCCAAATAAGCCGCTCTGATGTGCACATCAAAATACTTAAAGAAAGTGTGGTGTTTTACCATAAAAAAGCGGCCCAAAACTTTTAAAAAGTAGATAGAAAATTGAATATATACTCTAAATGGCCTATAGCCTCAAAGCTCTGTTAGCAATAGAAATTATGTAGAAAGTAATAACATATATTTACATATATATATATATATATATATATATATATATATATATATACATCACGTTATTCTATCAGAAATATGTACTTTCTAGTTGGAATGAAAAAGATTCACGAGGCATATAACCGCGTGTATTATACTGCTTTTATTTGACAACCTTCCATTTACGCATTAGTATTCAACCAGCGGCTTCGTATGGCGTTCTCCTGTAACAACAAATCCGTAATAAAAATACCCGTATCTCGGGGGGCTTTCACACCTAAGGTCATTGTTAGACAAAGTGGAGAGTGTAGGCGTTTGTTCTTTATTGCATGACTTCATTCAGCCTAAGCGCCTTGTCCGAAATGTGTCTTCAACCAGCAACAACAGACACCATCTCCAGACCTTGTGTTGCGGCGCTTGCTGTCTTCCTGGAAGTTTAACATTAATTAAAACTTGAGACAACCTCGCCATGAGACGTGTTTCATTTACTCCCACTCCATTTACTCGCAATTTGTACACACGGTGTAGACATGGACTCCTCCATTCAGTATATACATCAAGGCTCTCTGCGCTGCGCTTACAAAGCGGAGTGCACACCGCACTTGTTCATTGGCGCAGAAAGTGTGGCTAGATGAGACGCGTACGAAGTATCAAATAAATAATTGAAAAATGTGGCGCTACTAATATGTTTAGAATTGTTCGCCGGCTGTACTCAAAGGCTCAGAGCTTTCATATATTTTTAAACCTCTCGAGGTGATACAAGCCATACGCGTAAAAACGTAACAGATACTGAACATGGATTGGGTAACTGTTCTGGGGTTATGTTTTAAACGTAGTTAGCGTTTCTTTCTTAAAATAGGTAATGCAATGCTGAGCGCCTGCTTTACCACGACTCGGAAAAGAGCGCCGTGCTTTTAATAAAATAAAGGACTCGAGCGTTTAGCTGCACTGTTGGACTGGCGTATCACCAACCTTATGCTATAAAATCTCAGATCGAAACGTTTATGCGCGGTTTTCGTGAATATATATGTTAAATAACTGAATCTTATTACACTTTAGTCTCTAAGGGCGTCTAACAGCTATGCTAGACATATAAGTTTACCTATGCATGTAATATATTTAGGCATATAGCTATTTAGGTTCGGACGAAATGGCCTTTTTATATAATTGGAGAACATAGCATCCTAATGTAAATGTAAACAATACCACTCTACGTAATCATCACGAAAAATAACACGCTATAAAACCTCTTTTTTAAAATAGTAACTGAGAATAACAAAGAAAACATTGGCTGACATATTAGTTTAGTTAGTACTGGATAAGTGTTTTGGTTTTTTGTATGACACTGGTTAATGTTACTAACTTACCAGTCGATGGAAATTCAGACTTACGAAGCGTGTTGTCCTGCAAGTACAGAAACGTGGAAATCAATATAGATCACATTTCCAACTTTAATTTTTGCGGATATCTAAGAAACAATATTTGAAGCAATGGGCAACTTCTATTAGAGTGCACTAGACTAGCGGTGCGACTAGGCAATGAGAGCTTGTACGAGGCCGCTCGTGTAGAAAGTTCTCGGTGGCGCTGCAGTCGTTATAAATTACGCAATTCTAGACAGCTCGACTAGCTTGACCGAGAGTGCGCCAGGAGTTCGCAACATTGCGCAACGATCTTGTTTTTTCGCGTTTTTTGTCCGCCGGTTGTGTCTACGAGCTGAGCGTGATATCCTATAGACCTTTTCTGTTTCCTGTCGTTCTCAGTCACGTGGGTTCCGTATCTGGTATGCGGGGCGAACAAATAGTAAAACGTTTGAACCTGGAATATGCGAGAAAATATAGCTGAGCCAAATCAGGAATGTGTGACAATCACGCAATTTTCGTAAACACCTTCTAGCATCGGGGAGAGATCAAAAAGATTTTTTACCGCATACCAGAAGTGACGATATTCAAGATGGCTGCGCGCTTGTGGAAAAGGTGTATAGACAATAGCAAGCATGGCTCCACTAGTGCCCGATGAGTGCGAGCACGTGCAGCTTGCGCGTGAACGAAGCTTTGGCAAGCTTGAAATTGCACGGGCTTGCCCGCACCAGCTGATACATGTTGGCGGCCAGTGGCCTTGCTTGCAATCGCCTATACTTCGTTTCTCCTATTGTTAGTCGCGCATGATAAAAGCGCGGAGGAGTTGCTATGCATAAATCCTCAGCGCCAACACGAGCGCTCATGCAGCGAGAGCTCCAGTCAAGGCAGTTAAGGCTAGCCACTTGCAGTTGTACAGCCATCGCACTTAGTCCATGCTAAGGTGAGACGATGTCTATTTCCGTGTGTTTTATTGGAATGTCTATAATTTTGAGATTTATTTGTGTGTGTTCGGATGGTGGAAGCGAAATCGAAAATTTAACCTGCCGAAGAGGAAACAACGAAAGAAAAGATGCTGTACGACAAGGATGAATATTTTCCGTTTATAAGTAGATTTGACTTTGTATTCTATGGTGACGTATACCTCTTTGGACTGGTGACTACTGTAAAACAGTTAAAGACTAAATTGCTTTCCAACAGCCGTAGCCATATCCACCCCTGAAGATAAAAAGAGGCTGAGTAGACCTCAAAACTTTGAGTCCGTAATCAAGGCTCGTTAACTTTACATTCCAAATTATACAATAGTTGAGGCGCCGCTAACATCATTAGATTAGCTCAGTTACGGAATTGCTCATATACACCGTTCACCCTTAAGCTTACACTGCAGCCAATGCCTCAAGCACGCGAGATCCAGGTCGCTGTTTTGAAGAGTTATTCTACAGAATGAGCGCTCCTGCTAGAAAAGTATGTCTCAAAACCGGGAGCTTGGCGTAGCTCGCGCTTGTAGCTTTTGCTGCCGTCTGAACTTAAACACATTGTCCAGTGAAAAGTCTGTCAGAAAATTGTTAAATTATATTTTCATGGGTTTCAGGAACACCATCAGCACGATATCCGAAACTGTATCCTTCGCCGCACAAGTAATTCAATTTTGAACAGAGCCCAACTTCTCAAATTGTATCCGCAAAACACACAGCGCTTTCTTTTGCAACAGCGGAAGCTCTGAAGTAAAATCGGTTTCTTTTGACTGCCTTCTCATTAAAATAAGTTCGTTTTAAGGATTCAAGATTTATATTATTGAGGGAGGCTCAATTCTTAGAGGCTGATCTTTATGCGCACCATCAACCATGTTGTATAAAAACGGGAATAACTCAACGCCCGGGACTCAGACTTTACCATGCCTTAAATGACGTCACTACGCGACCAATCATGCTTGCTGGCAAAATTTGCCTTGCAGTTTTGTATTGAAGTCTATAATGCATTTAATGAATATTGGGAGACTTTTAATGAATTAAATATCACATACCATTATATTAAGGCCATTTAACTTGACCAGCCCAAAAACGTGGTAACTTCCAGATATTAGCGGACAATCACGTGAAAGGTGAACGGTGTATAGACACTGCTTTCACGATCAACACCTACAAACCCCCCCCCCCCCCCCCCCCTAGACTCTCCTCCCGTCGTTCGACGCACCGGACGGCTGATATGGTAACTGCAGTGTAGTTTATAGAATATGCAAATTTCGAAGCGTAGCGTCTAGGTGGCGTTTCCAGCGTACTCTATGGAGCACGCAGTTTTGAAACAAACGTCTAGATGGCGTTTCAAGTGACGGAAGGCGGACAGAAGTGAGTGCGTGGAGAGGAGGGATTTCCATAACGAGGTAATCTAGTAACATTGTCCGCCGCTTTTCCAAAAAGATAAATGAAAACTTCTTAAAAAACTTGAAGCCACACATCACCATCATTTTTATTTATGGCCTTGCGAAAAGTCATGGTTTATTTGCGTCACCAGTAATACGACCTTATTAAACTTTCGTTTTTCATCGTTCAAATCGCAATTCAGATGGAGGACTTTTTCTTGTTTAAACACATCGGCTGACCTACGATTAAAATCTGGGTAATCACGGTGTTTATTGGCGCATGCATTTTTTCAGAAGGCTCCACATAACGCTTGAGTTCACCAGGTAATTGTTGTGGCGACGCAAAGATGCAGAGTACAAATTAGAACAAACGCGAAACTCACCGTACGGACACTCTTCTTCACATTTCTCGAGGCTCGGAAAGTTGTTGTTGCCAGTTCCACAACCAAACTCAGATTCACATTGGTTAGTGTCGTTGTTGAAGTAAAACTGTGTCGCCGGAGTAACTGTGGGGTCGCATGATGCGAAAGGTCGGGGTGCCCGACATTCGTTCTCTGCAGAATTTAAATATTTTTAATATGCGAGTGCAAGAACTTGATAGTATCGCACTACAAAGACCTTTGTATAGCTCATGCTGTACAGTTTCCTACTTTGGCTTGTCATAATGTGATACGATCATTTTAATAAGTACCTTCTCTTACCAATGAAATTAGAAAATAGCAAAAGTCTACGTCGTTAAGAGAGGCAATCTGGCCAGCGTCTTACAGGAAAACGTTACGTTTTGGAGCAGAAAACGATTAAATTAAATTTTCTATAAACTGGCAATGATGTTAAACGAAACTGTTCTTCATTCTATTAATTTCGAAAATTAAAAATATTCCAACAATTTTTGTTTGCTCATAAATAAAAACAAAATTCGACTGTTCACTGCACGTTCTTTTCTAGTATCATGATGGTTTATTGCTTAGCTCTACCCAGAGAATCATTATTTGACTGCTGTTTGCGCGAATTGCAGAAGAACTTTTTTTTTGGCGAGCCATGCACACCTAAGTGCTGTCGCCAGATGGGATATCGATTTTTGTTGCTGTTTGGTGATTAAAACATCATGCTCCGCATTAAAATTGTTTCGTTGTTGCTGAGTAAAATAAGTTGAATGATTCTGGAGTAGATTCATAACATTACTAACGACTAGCTGTTGAGCCCTATCAGCACATTAGTAGTTTTAACGTCGATCCCCTCCCGGAACAAACGTAATACGTATGTGTAAATTATATGAGCAATCTGTATTTCTCATGGGACGAAGAAATACCCAAGAGAAAGAGTATAGCATAAAGTATATATGCTAAGGTCTGAAGCTGTCACATCGAAGGGTCGGCTTGTGTCTATCGGTCTGTACCTCTTAGTGGAAAATTTTATGCGATATATTATACTTCGCGATATTGTCAGTAGGAACGTAATGCTTGCAGAACTAAAAATTGATTCAAGCTCGGTGCGCCGCGGGGACGTATACAACTATACACATCACTCCGCATTTATCTTATAGCAAGAAGAAAGCAGTTAGTTGTCTTAGAATGGTTGGTAGAAAAGAGAGTGCTCTATGATTGTATAGCAACAGGGATGGAAATCTTGATTGTAGAAGGAAGTGAAGAATGCTGCAAGTACAAAATGGCCACTTATAAAAGGTAAACTCACCAGTGAGTGCAGAAATGAGCACAACTGCAGAGAAGAAGCAGGTGACTGCAATGATTGCCTTCATCTTGAACGATAGACGCTGACGATGTCGTTACGATGTCCAGCATAGGTTTATAAAGCACTTCGGGACCGTAGGAAGCGGTTATTTTAATTTTGTTAATTTTATTCAGGCACCTGCAATACCGTCCACAAGCATTGTTACATAGGTATTTCGCAACAATGAAATATTGCACAGCAAAATCTCGCAAAACAAAAACATGTGTTCATTACTCCCACCGCAACTCTGAGCGATCCTTTCTACGTCAAAGCTCACAAAAATAATGCGTAATTTCCAAAAGGACACCACACCTTTTGATTGTTTCTTTGGTATTTGCTAAAAGAATGCGTTTTTTACCAACGAAAAACAATGCCTTTTCTGGCTTCGATGCAACCCCAAGGGTCGTGAATGCCCATCAGATAGATATTCTGCTTAGCTGGAAGCAAAGCGCAGTGATCATAATTTCTCATAATGTTCTATAATATTCATATTTAATATAGTTGTACTATTTATTGAACCTGAAGTATTAGGTGTATTACTGTTACGAATGTGGTTATATGGCATGCAACACGATTTTGATTCTATATCCGCTGTACTTCCGGAAATGCGGGAAAAATCGCGTTTACGAATAATACGCATCTCACAGAAAAAAAGTTTGATGCCATGTGGTTTTTCTGAAAGGGCACATGAAGCAAAATTATTATCATTCAATATATATGGCAATTAATTTTTTGAGTACTTAAGTGGTTAATCAGTGTTTGGAAAAGAGTGGCATCAATTGGAACCTTGCTGGGCACCATCAAAAACTACTCAATAGTGCCACACTACAATGATATGTCACGCCCAGCGTATTACGGCATTCCGGAAATATGCTTCATTTAGACACGTTTCCGGGTCTCGGTTTCTTACCGGAGCGTATATCTCTGCGGGCAATCCAGCCACCCTTGTCTAAAACGCGCAGCCTGCGTGCGTCGCTTCAAAACGCGCTTAAAGATGGGCCTTCACAATGGCACCGACATTAAAAACGACGACCTCATGTTACAGTCCGGCTGCGTTCGTGGCTTTCACGGCAGCAATTTTTTCCGAGTTTCAGGAAACACCTTGTATAAACAAAAACCTTGCTTGACACAAACAGATGTGCCGGTTGTTTCTCCTATGATTTTCAAAAATCTCTGAAAATGGGATGGTGTAGAAAAGCGACACACTCTTATTAGGAAACTGCCAGCTAAGGCTGATCTCAAGAGTTGCAAAAAATCACTACTGTGAGAAATAACTATCTTCAATTTTCAAACTTTCTTTAAAATGCTAACTAATAAATAATAGTAATTAACTTTAAATTAATATATAGTACTAACTAGAGCTTTTTGAGCCTCATCGAAAACCCTTAAATCAGTTAATTTTAAGAAGAAAATTGACGCAGGTGATATGAACGGAGATGCATAGCAGGTGCGCATACTCACTTACCACTCGTGCAGAAGACGAAAGGCTGGCGTTATGAAAAACATATAAAATAAGAGTATCGTTTGCTTTATCGCATGCAGTGCGACTAGCGCTCTCTATGACGTGCATCTGAAAATAACTTGCTCCCGCTTTGAGTCGTTCCTCCGTTGTTTCAATTTCAGAGTATTGACGCTGATTACATTTGTTCTGTCTACTGCCTAGCTGTTTATTGACTGAATATCTCATACATTGTTGAACTAACAAAAAAATATTACTCAACAAATGTTTGTTTCATATCTAAATCGGATTTTCTATTCCGGACACACTGGCATGTGAACGATTCACGACTTTCTAACCTTGTTTGTTGAGCGAACGAGAATTGCATGTAGTAGTAATTATTACGATTCTGCATACGGCTCGTGCTTAACTGCTCGTGAATGTAAAAAGCAAAACAAAATGGAAGCCTACCCTTTAGAGGACCAGAGAAAATTTCGTGCTTCATATAAGAGCAAGTTTTGGTGCTTCTTCCTTCTTTTCTATGTTATTTTTACGTATTTCTATTGTATAATGGTCTCCTGCACTAGTCACTTCTTGTGAATTGCCCTTATACGCCCACAAGGTTTAATAAACAACGATGATGATGATGATGATGTCTTTTCATGCGATCTTTTTTTATTGCCCATTTTGGTGTTTATTTTTGTAGTAGACAAAGCATAGGTTGCATTTGTAACAAACCCTCCAAGGGGTATCTTCGCATACGGTAAAACTCTAGCAATAGAAAATCTGAAATGTTCTTTTTACCTTGAAGTGTTTTATGAGTTCGAGCATCTTGTTATTACTTGATGTATAAAGTATAGGCCATAGTGCCGGTTACAAAGAAGCCCCCCCCCCCCCCCCCCCCGAGGTCTAGTGATTGCGCGTGCACATTCGCGTGAAGTAGAGCGTCTGCTCATGCGTCATGCCAATGGCCAGATGATATCAAGTGCTTCCAGAAGGGGCATTCAGCGATGATGGTAAGAGTAAAACTAAAACGCGAAACAGCCAAGTTGAGCAATCCCACTAGGTGGGCACTCAACGAAATGATCCCAAGCAGAGCCCAAAGTTCGTTTTGTTCCGCATTTGCAGGCTCGAATGTCATATCCAGGAACAACAAAAATACATTTTTGTAAAGCGAAAGTACAGTTAATACTATACAACTGGCTCACGAAAACATTTATTTTGTGGTGATTGTGATCAAGTTCAGGACACAGTGGGATTCACGACAAACAACATCATCATTGTAATTCAACGGCAAGGGACATAGCCTAGATGGGTTCTTCTTCCTATGTTCATTTGTATGTGTGTTATATGTATATTCAATTTAAACAACGGAAGTGTGGAATTTAGGCTATCGCAACACGTGGTGTTTTTTGGCGTGTCAAGGTTCATGCCCACGAGTTGAAGATTTCACCTGCTTGAGTTATTTTATCACCATTAATTAACGTATTTTTATGTGAATATAAAAAATACTTAAGGAGGTGTTTGAATTCAGAACATGTATGAGCCAAAGTAACATGCGTTTTTCGGTGTCGGAAACATGTTATAGTGAAGAAGTGCTGAAAATGATCTAATAAATAAGTGTCACAGACATTTTTTTTAACTTTTTACATTTACAAAAGAAAGTACGGTTCTCTGCCTCCTGCACCCAAATGTGGTTCAACTATGTCGTTCATTAATAACCTCAACCGCACTTTCCATTGCGAGCCCGCCTGTGGGAGTTTAAGAAAGAAACAAATAAGGCTCCAATCCACGCTGTGAAGGTGGTTGGACAGCAAAGCTGTGGTCACCTGCAACGATTGCCCACTGCACTATACACCCTTTTAATGGCAAACGTCACCAGGTGGGGCTCCAGTTTTTGATGTGCCAGAAAACTACCGGTTTATGAAACGAATGTACAAAGGCAACCTTAACAGCGCTGCTTGAAATGTAGATCAAACGTTTAACCACCAATTCTTCAGGTTAGCGCCAAAAGAACAAAGGTCTGCGAGATCTGTTAAAATGTTTCCAGTATACTGGTATACCAACTTGCCTCCTCCAAGAGGTACTATTGTAGAACCGAAAACACTCGTTAAATCTTCAACCTTGTTTTCCGTGTTGCATTTATGCTCTTTAGCACTGGTGACATAAGCAAGCTCAACAGGCTTGCAAAGACGGTGCGACCAGAAGTCGCTTGGAACGCAAGCGGCAGTTCGTGTTTGTAAACAGCAAGACGGACTATACTAAATGATTCACGAAATAAAAGTGAATGCCGTTGCCGTTGCCGTTGCCGCTACAGCTTATGCAAGCACAACCTATCGATAACCACATTAGGGGAGCGCTACGTGCTTCGCATTGCTAGCGGGGCATGTGACGTCACTCCACACATCATACTCTGCCGTTCCCGCGGAATATTATGCAACGGCAACCTTTGCTGAGAAACGCATACTGGGAGCGCTACGTGCGCGGTATGGAAACTTGTTTTGTGGTTTTCTTATTGAAGCAAGTGTCAAAACCACATCGTAAAAGTTAAGGCGTGTGTGAACGGTGATAAGGCGCGCACGTGGTTTTTCTGTTGACGGACACAAAAATCTCACCTGCGAGTCATACACAGCTTAACAGTAAAACGCTTGTTCATCACATCACAAGAATGCTTCTAAGCTTTTCCTCATGACGGTTTTTAGTTTTTACCTTCCGAGCATTTGTATCGTTTGCAACAAGTTTTTAATGACCGCTGTAAGTACAGATAGGCACGTTGGTTATAGTCACTGTCGACCCCTCCGTACTTGCGGCGTCATGAAGCGATAGACGCGACGGCTTGCGCGGCTTATTCCACGCCTTGCCACGCTAGGTTAGCTAAGTCCACACGCCTCCAGGGCGACGGCTTCATGACGCTGCCAGTACGGTGCCATCGATAATCGCGGGTTAAACTTTCTCTATAGCGCGTTTCACACTCACCAGGAACGCAGCCAACCAGTGGACGAAAGTACTTTTTTTTGTTTTATTCAAGCTAGGGACGATACAAAATGCAATGGAAGAAAATCCAAGAAGGCCACAATTGAAGCGAGAAAGATGTGCAGTCCACTGATTGAAATTTGATCTTATGTAAACCAGCGCAAAATGATCAAGGTCAAGGGCCTATAGTTTCTAGTCAAGAAGCGAAAGTATATTACTTCAGAGGAAAATGATACGGTTTCCGCCTGAGAAATTGTTTTTGTTGATAATAAATATCTGAAGTTCTAAGTGTAATAAATGAGAGGCCAAGAGAGACACAATGGAATCAACAACGTCGTGCTGTAGACTGCCTATGCGACAATGCTTAGGACCATTTATGTTTGCAATCATCTACACTGTTTTTTCTGAAATGCAAAATGTTTCGGCTATAGTCAATGCTCTCGTATTTGGAGGTTTGCCTCCGAGCCTTCAACGATGATGCTAACACTGTGCAGAAAATGCGTTCATTTAGGTTTTACTAGTAATGTAATTACCGTTCAACCGCCTCAACAAGCACAGATCTCACTGAACGAAGCATTCAAACGCCAATTATGAAAAGCTCATCGTCGCTATGGCGGCGGCCAACGTCAAGGCATTAGGGTCCTGTGCCAGGTTTTCGACCCAAAGGCAATCAAGCGGAACCCCATGAGTGTTAAGGCAAACACACTTTGGCGTTCGAGAGCGATGTCTTCAGTAGCGGCAGGCGCACGCGTAGCGTTGTGGCTAGCGTTTGCGACAAGCTTGTACACACAGTTGCGTCGAAACGCAGTCAACCGAAGTTAGGAGCTAATATGAAAGCACTATCGTCGCTAGCAGCTGGATCTTTCGTCAGGATCTTTCGTGGACCGCGCTTCCCCCTCCGCTAAGCCCTCCACAACGAAGACGCCACTACTGCACCTGCGCGGCGATGGCTTTGACTGTAGATTTCTGGGTATCGTACCGGGTTGCGGAGAGCGTTGTGGGACGGCGAAAAACATCTACGAAAACTCCCTAGTAAGTGAAATCTACGGCATCGTGTAGACGGACGGCTAGACCGTCGAAGTGGTCGACCTTGGGACAATCCCGCAGGTTTCTGCGAAACTGCGGTTTCTGTCCAGCTTGAACCATCGCAGCCTTGGAATATCTGCTCCCTTAGCCCCTATCGCTCCCCAAAACGAAAAAAAAGGAAGGTCTTGTATCTGAGCGTAGAACCGGATTCGCCTCGTCGGCGGGCGCGAGGGAGCTTGTGGCACTCCCTTCTTTTCTGGTTTTCTGTCTGGTCTTCCAAAACGCGACGCTTTGGAAGGTTGAGCAGGGCTCTACCCAGTTGCGTCCGCTTCGTGGCGTTGCGCAACGGCGTGCTTTGTACCGCTAGAAACCGCTTTTGGCCGCAAGTACGCAGTTTTCGCAGTCAATCTGGTTATGCGCGAATGTTTGTATGAACCCTAGGAGCCGAGATTGTGTTTTTTTTTTTTTTTTTTAAACCCGTGAAAGCACATTATATGTTAAATAAGTTTCGATAATTGTGAGACTGCATGAGCTTGGATGCGAGCAGCTCAGACTATGCGCTACACACTGGAGGGCACGATAACACTACGATACAGTTTGGTTTTATCTAGAAAGCCTATCGCCTTATTATTTTGCCATGATTAAACTACTCTCGAGATCGAACGCACTGAGGGTTTGAAGAACTATTATTTATCGTTATCAGGAAGATGAGTGTTTTTTTAACTGTATGGCGACCGCTAGTAAAGCTCTCTGCGAAAACAGATATTTGTTCAACGTCATCATTTTGTTCAAAGCAGCAACCTGCCCTTTCTCTAAAAAAAGAATAATCCTCCAAAACGTATTGTTTTTCACTGTCATCCATTTGCTCGTATTAAAACATGCTGTAGCTATAAACAACAAACAGGCGTTAAACGTCATCTCATTGTTCATAACAACAACCATATGTGCAGCTGTGAAATGAAAAATATTCGTCCAAAATGCATAGTTGTCCGGCGTCATCATTTTGCTCATAGCACACAACTGGTGTAGCTATGAACAAAATATATACTCGCCCAAAACGTATTATTGTCCAGAATCATTCTTTTGCACATTGCCACAGCCTGGTGTTGCTACGAACAAAAAATAGTCGTAGAAAAATGTTTAGTTGTCCAGAGAAATCCCTTTCTTCATGGTAACAACCTGGTATTGTGTTTAACAAAACGTTAACCCCGTATCGATGGGCGACAAAAAGAAGGAAAAGAAAACCGCTTCAAGACATGGCCAAGATTATTGTCGTCCGCCAAGTAATACTAATCAATCAATTTCATTTCCTCTCCATCTGAGAGGGGAAGGCAGTGAAAAAAGCAGCATGTCGCTACTTGACGAAGCCCCCGCCTCTCCTTTACATCCACATCCAAGAGTGTGAAAGCCAGAGACTGGCTTTCACACTCTTGGGAGTGTGAAAGCCAGTCTCTGGTCACCATAAGTGGTTCTGGAGCGCGGTGCGGTCCAGTTTCGAAAATTAAGAGTGCTATATGTTGCGTCCCGCGACTCTAAACCTGAGACTGAATTAAAACCGCTAACAGGGTTGTTTAATGATCTTTTAAATGACATCAAAAGCTTGTAACTATAGTAATTCGTGATATTTAACGTGTCAAGCTTTTTAAAGAAAGATTTCGTGGAGTGATCATACGCTACATTACATAATATTTGTATTGCCCTCTTTTGCATTATAAAAAGTTTCTGAACGTTCGTTTTCGTAGTGGTATCCCAAACCAGGAAACAATAATCGAAATATGAGCAGAACAGGGCGTGTTATATAAGCAGCATTATCGAGGATAGTAAGATATTACGGTATTTATTTAAAACGTCTACAACCTTCGAAAGCTTTATGGTTGTGTCCTGCACCGTCTCATCCCACAGCATATGTTCATTAAAAGTTACGCCAAGCACCTTAGCATTTTTTACAATTTCCACATCTCGTGAGGCAAAAGAGAGCACTCCCGGCAGGCTGCTGGTGCAGCTTGTATTTTTTGCGTGGAAAATAAGTGCCTTAGGTTTTGCAACATTTATTGTTAATGAATTTTCGGTGGTCCAAACGTTTAGACTCTCCAAGAATTGATCAGCTCGTCCTATAATGACGTCAATGCTAGTTCCAGAGAAAAACAAACTTGTATCATCTGCGTATATTATGTAGTTGACGCTATTATCTAAGTTCACTATGTCATTTATAAAAAGATTGAAAAGAAGGGGCCCGAGAATACTCCCTTGCGGTTCACCTGCCTTTTATTTGGCGCATGTTTGAACGCTTTCGATTAGGTTCAGGGCAACACCCCTTATGCCACAAAGGTTAAGTTTCTGCCGTAACGTTTTATGGTTAGGGCGATCGAATGCATTCGAAAAATCGATAAATATGCCTAATGTTAGCAGTTTGTTTTCGATGTATGTTAGTATCATTTCTTTCTGTTTTAGTAGTGCCAACTCTGTCGAGTACCCCTTTCGGAAACCGAATTGACAAGGGGTAATAATTGAGTGTTTTTCACAGAAAGCATAGTCTCATGTGCTTAATTTTTTCTAGTCCTTTAGAAAAAACCGGCAGTGCAGACACAGGCCTGTAATTACCCACGTAATTATCCCCTGCCTTGTGGAGGACGGACACCTTGGCCACTTGCATTCTTTTAGGAAACACCCCATTCTGAAGGGCGAGTCGTTGCTTTTACTGTTTCTAAAACTGTTAAATACTGTAATCAATTCACTGTCGTCAGCAGGCAGAAGAAAAACACTCTCCGAGATTGTATTGACTAGGAGACAAGCGTTGACAGAGTGAACGCTATCCACTAAGTTCACGAAATGATTATTGAATCTGTCAGCCAACGCGGCACCAGTTATGCACTCCCCGTTTACAGTAATCGTTTTAATTGAGTTACTACGAAAGTGAGGTTTTACCAACATGTTCACTTTTTTCCTCATGACATCCGTTCTAGGTTCACCCTGAAACATATCGTAATGGTATGTACGCTTTGATTTACGAAAAGCGCTAGTCACCATGTTCCGTTGAATTTTAAATTCGCGGAGGACGCCCAAATCTTGTGCAGAAATTTATTATAGAGCGCATTCTTTCGATTCATCATTCTAATTATCTCCGAAGTAACCCACGGCTTGCGTGATTTCTTATGCGCTGTACACTTCTTGTAGGGAAAGCACCGGTTATAGATATTTGTAAACGTTTTAAGAAAAAGATCATATGCCTGGTCAGCTGAGTCACAGGAATGAACCGCGCTCCAGTTTGTAGGTTGTATTTCCTCTTCAAAATAGTTGAGTCTTACTTAAGCTTATATCTCGCTGAAAAGTGTAATTTGTGTTCGAGGACTTTTTTGGCCTATTTTTTTAGATCGGCAAACAAATAAATTGGCAGGTGGTCACTGATTGTGGCCCCAATAACACCAGCAGTTAGGCGTGAATTATCAATATTTGTTATGAACAAGTCTAGAAGCGTTGCATTCGTATGATTTGCCCGAGTTGGTTGGGATATTGGATAAAAGAAACCGTAGGAATTACACAGTGAGAAAAACTGCAATTGTCGCGGAGATGACGTCATCATATCTATATTAAAATCTCCGCCCAAGTAGAAAGCGACATTGTTTTCACCAATGAACATAAAGAGTTTTTCGAGGAATTCCAAAAACAAGTCCATATAACCATTCGGTGGACGATAAATAACAGATAATATAAATTTCGAACTTTCTAAAGTCAGAATTTCATAACCATTTGTAACAGTAGTCAACTGATCTATGACCGTACATTCGAAAGCAGTTTTTGCGTAAATACAAACACCAACCCCGCGCACTGGACAATGGCCTGAAAATCCCTCTGAATTTTGCGGCTTGAGCGAAATTTGAAAGCCTTCGTGACCTCGTGAACCTTTTTTTATAGATATTGTTTCAGTGAATTAGGTGCTTACATTTACAATCGAGGCAGTCAAGGAAATTAAAATCAAACATATTTTTTTTTTAATTACCTGTTTTGCTATTTTCATAATATACATTCTTTGACTAGGGTTTCGGAATTTCGTGAGGCCGAAAGTGAAGCCTGGATAAAAGCGTGGCTGTGAGGCTTGACACCGATTGGTTGATAGGTGGAAGAGGAGAAGTGAGGTGCTCGACTCTGATTGGTTAGCAGGGACATCATATGTAAAGAAGGGTTGGTGAGGAGGAGTGGGGTAGGAGAGGAGAAGATCGACAACCTGTGTGTACTGAGGGAGAGGAGCTCTAATGTAAGGAAGGTCCCGGAAGATCGCCAGGTTTATCAACCGGCCGGATGAGCGGTAGTATCGCTTCATTGTAGGATGTATCAAGAGTACCATGCTACGTGTTCAACCATCTCATAAAGAGGGACGTGAACGTAAGCGACTGGCGTCTGGAAACTCAGAGTATTGTTAAACGTTTGTGATTCTAGAATGTTTTACGTTTGCAACACAATAGCCTGTGTTTTTTCGTATGGATTAGGATACTGTCCCGTTTTCTTTACCTGCGAGCCGGCTGACATCTGATAAAGTTTCCTCGTCACGGCACGCAATATTCTTTTCTTTATAATTTTCGACTAGATCTTGTCGTTCCAACCCATCACACATTTTTATCTTTACCGCTTCGTAAGAGCACAACAAAACAAATTACGCCCTCCCCCCCAAAAAAAAAACAAAAAACACACACACACACACAAAAAACGTGTGCTCGAAAATCTTGCGAGCATCGTCAGCATCGTCGTAGGTTCTTAGTGGTGAAGACTATCTGCTGGTTCCCGATGCTTGGCCTGGGTGCTGTGGCGAAGCTGACGTCATAAAACGAAGCGCTCAGGCCAAAAACCCGAAAACGTTTTAAATATGGTACACAAACTTGTTGGGGTAGTCGATTTAACGAGAGAAGTAATTTTTATCAAAATGTAAAGGGTGTAAATTACGGCTGGGGAATTGACTGATTAACCTACCGATTAATTGATTAATGCTTTAATCGCGATTAATTATTTTAACCGGTTAATCGGTAAAAGTTTGACAAACTAAAAGAGAGTAAAAATTACATGCTTTCACCACGCAGACGTGGACAAGTACACCTGTATGATGGAAAACATTTAGGTCAAAATTTAGCCTACAGTAAACTGTATTGGCAAGACTTGTATCTCCTAACAAGTGCAGGAGGTTACACTTGTCCCGTCCACTTAAACGCGTTCTAGTGCCCGTTTTGCGCAGCAGAGACGTTTTTAAAGGATAGTGTAGTAACGTTTCTCGTCGCTTGTTGTGCTAAAATTTCAAGTCAAACTCCGAATACAAAAAAAAAAATAAGAAAAACAGATTGTTCTCTAAGGCCCCTGTATACGGAAAGGTAGCGTCATTCTTTGATCCTCCGACACACCCTCACCCTCTCGAAAAATCCTTCTCCTCCTCTGGGAAGTTCTCCCGCCCGCCTTCTTTGATTGGCCGAACCTGGCCGAGCCCGTGAGGTTTCGGTTCGCCACTTCCGTCCGCCATAATTTCTTGAAGGTGAACATTTTGAGAGAAGTCTCTCTGGTTGGGGAGCAACAATAATAATAAATAAAATATACACCAACCAAATCCTAAAGGAGGAACCCTACGTTTCGAGACCGGCTCGGTCTCTTCTTCAGGGGTTGACTGCGGCTATGGCCGTTGAGGAGCAGTATTCTGTTTTCTTCTTCTTCTACGGCAGTGTCTATCGTTTTGCATCGGTGAGGTGGCGAAGTCCGTTCACGTAGACGGTCGGCAGTGTGCCGAGGGATCTATTTATGTTTTCATAAATAGATCCCTCGGCACACTGCCGACCGTCTACGTGAACGGACTTCGCCACCTCACCCATGCAAAACGATAGACACTGCCGTAGAAGAAGAAGAAAACAGAATACTGCTCCTCAACGGCCATAGCCGCAGTCAACCCCTGAAGAAGAGACCGAGCCGGTCTCGAAACGTAGGGTTCCTCCTTTAGGATTTGGTTGGTGTATATTTTATTTACTATTATTGCCATAGTTTCTGGCCCACCGCTTCGCATCCACCGGCTGCATACTACGTTGCCGGCCGCTCGCCGGAGCTTGTATTTTTGTGTCGGCAGGGTGTATGTCGAGTGTTTTGCTTTTAGAAACGACATAAAGCTGCCGCCATGACGTACTGCTGTGCGGTAGGTTGTTCGAATCGTCCAGAAGGAAAGAAGCTCTTCCGAATCCCCCTTGGGGTGCGGGACAAAAAGCGAAGGAAGGTTTGAATTTTGGTAATCAAACGAAAGAATTTCACGTGCTCGCCCTCAACCAGACTGTGCGAGGTAAGATATGGCTCAGGAGTGACCTCTTATTATCCCATCTCGTAACTATCAAGGGTTAAAGTCAAAATGGCAGCGACTAAAGAGCGACCGTGAAGACGCGAGGTAGCTTGCTATCATTGCGGCGCGAGTGCTCGACCCGCGCGTAGACAAGATTGTTCCTACGTTGTAAACAACCAACTGACCTTAAACCGGCCCACTTCCAAGCTTTGCTGGGCTTCAATTCTAAGTTGCGATCTTGTGCTGTGCCCGCGTTCTTCGCTGAATTGTCAACATAAACATGATCGTAGTACAAGGTGTTCAAATGAAAGGGTGAGGCACCGTGGGGGCATGATTCGAGTTACCACGAGTGAACGGCTTGTCCTGACCCTCATGGTGTCTCACGCGTTCATTACCGAGACTTCCTGAACGGGCAATCTAGGGTAATGATGAAACCTGTGCCTGTGTCAGGAGGGGTGCATTCCTAAGTTGTCTGAAAATGCCTACGCGCTGAATAATAAAAATTACCCTGTCGCAAGAAAGCTGGTCTCGTGAAACGATACAATGTTTTGTCTGGTTGCATTTATAAGAGTGTTGTTTCAACTATTAATTTAGGCGTCATTGAGCCAATTAGAACGGGCCTTCGGCCCGTGGTGCGCATCAACCCTCCCAGATCAAAATAAAAATTGTCACCCTTGTGAAACAGCAGTGCGTTCAAAGCGAGCAAATTGCCACGTTCATCAATTTCACGGGCACACGTAAAACGTACCAACATCGGACTAAACGAACCAAGCCACTTTGTTGCAAGCATACAGAGTTCTAGAACGGACTTGGATCGAACTTATGAAATTTTAGTGCTCGCCCTGCGTTACTAAATCACTTGCGAGCACCCACAAAACGCTTATTAACGTTTTTAGCCTCATCACTTCGCCGTGTGAAGGCAGAAACAAAAAGGAACAGTCTGTTTTGGAAACGAGCAATACGGCAACTCTCTTCAATAACAGAAACAAGTGTTATTTCGTGCTAAACGATTTGACGACGGCATGTTGAAAAGGCAGTGAAATTAGGACGATGTGTTTCTCAGTCCAGTTCAATATTAAGAATGTTATTAAAGAGGAATATTGCAACGGACCTCGAGCCGAATGATCCAAGCAGACGAGTCTTCGGCTCAGCCGGAAGCCTCGGCAAAGCTCGCGTCCCTGCTCCAAACGTGAATCAATGAAGAGACATACCTACTTTCAAACATGTCGGGGACAGCAGTAACTAATAGGGAGTTTTAGCGAGTCGTTTTTTAAGCACACGGTTCCGAAATCACGAACGGTACAGCTGGTCCGTTCCGTGAAACCGTACGTGAAATTTGACATACTTTAGTGAATCGTGAAAGTGGCGCGACCGTGTAAACGATGATGATGATAGTGCTTAACGGTGGCGCCATATTTTAGTGAACATGTGAAACATTCTGCAACGTGTAAATCCGTGGCGGACACCGTGGTGGCGGCTCGTGTTTCCGGCGTACGACTGATGTAAACAAGACGGCCGATGTAACATTTACCGGTCGGAATTTCAAGAACTGCGAAGCTAGATGGAGTAAAAAGTATCTAAACGACCGTAAAGGTATGTGTTGTGTCTCCGTCATACTGAACTTGAACGATCGTTCACGTTGTGTGCCGTCGAACCAAATCATTTCGTCTGCTCGCGGTCGCCACGGCAGCTGTGTCTGCCCGTAGATCGCAAAAATGTGCTAACATGCGTAGTTTACAGCATTCACGGTCCCTTACCATTGTGAGCAGTCCTCGAAATGATTTGGTTCAACCTCTCAAATGAAGCAGACTAACAGGACGGCAAATCTCCTCCCGCTGTCCTAAGCCTAACGCTCGGCTGGGTCGGCGAAGGCAGTCGCCGAACCGTCCGCCATCTTTTTTTACCCGAGTCGTGAACGGTGCTGGCTGCGTTGAGGTGACGACTCCAGCGGCCGGAATGGGAGAAACGAACGAGAAGAGCCTCCCGACTTCCCGAACGACTCGCGCGCGCATGCGCAGTGGCGTCGCCGATGCGTTGGAGGGCGAACCGTTCGTGTGAAAACGACCTGCTAAAACTCCCTAATATTCCAACAAAAACACGAAAGCTGCGAGCCGAAATTGCGCGGAAAACACCGATATAGGAAGGATTTGCCAGCAGACTCCTGCAGCGGCGCTCACCGGAGGGACACCGTTGGCGGCGCTAGCGTCGGGATGGGAGAGGGAGCGAGTCGCGGAGAGGAGGAAAGAGCGGTGGAAAGAGGGAATGGCGCTACCTTTCCGAGTATAGACGCTTTACACACGCGCCAAATTACAGCCGCCATTGCCGACCTTCTCCTGTGTTACCGAGATACCAAGCCACTGAAGAGGGCTTTGGCCAGACATGTACAAATTACTCAAAAAAGGTAGTTAAGTTAAGTTACTGAGTATCGACGCCAAAAGTAATTGGAGTAGAGTAGAAATTACGCATTTGTAATAGTAATTGAGTATACTACTAACTACTGTAAAAAGTAGCGAGTTACTTTGAAGTTACTTTCGAAGTTACTTTTTTATATTTTTGTGGTAGCAAAATGAACAGCAGTTTTAATCCGTGCAAAATTCTGCGAGTCTAAAATAAATGCAGTCACTTTATGACTTGCGTTTTCACCAAAATAGTTTATCCGCTCGCAGAAGCAATTGACTTTCAAAGTTCTTGATAGAAGACTTTTTTCCTTTTCCTCCTAAAGACGTCCCCAGCCAAGCTAAAAAGACGTTCCACTGACGCGATGGATGGAACGGCGGCGTTGAACTTTAGAAACAGGCTGTGCAGGGTCGGGTAAGCATGTGAGGTTTGCTTCGGCTAGAGGGTCTTTTGTAACAAACTCTCCTCCTTTTAGATTGTTGAGATTGTTATGACTGGCCCCTCTTTATTCCCACGACGTTCGGGGAGTACGCTGGGCGAGTGCACCTGACCGTCAAGGGTTCAAGTCTCGCGCCACGACGATGAGATCTTCCGGACGACTGCGCGTCTCGTAGCAATGCTAGTACTACGCTACTGAAGAAAAAACAATTGTTTTGGTTTAACGGAAGATGAAACGAAGTATACTTCGCCGCTGACGCCGGGTCCAACAGGGGGCATGCTGCCCTCCCAAGTGTGACTCGCAATCCTCGCCGGCGACTACGGTATTCTGACGAGCCTGACACGCCTGACAAGCAAATCGTTTTAAACAAAGAGGAGGTCTCCCTGGAGTGGAAGGTCGGAAGGACGCGAAGGATTACGTGAAAAAGCA
Source organism: Ixodes persulcatus (assembly GCA_013358835.2). NCBI lineage: Eukaryota > Metazoa > Arthropoda > Arachnida > Ixodida > Ixodidae > Ixodes > Ixodes persulcatus. The sequence goes on from JABSTQ010007152.1 coordinate 33,179, forward strand.
TCGTCGCTCGTACAATTGTAGCTGGAAGCGGGAACGTTTCCCATGAACGGCTTATCCGTGTCTGCGTTTGTCCGCGGGGGAGTCCGGTTTGAAAAGGTGTATGCGCTGACGACGAGGCGACCATGGGAACAGGCGCCCAGCTGCGAGGTCATTTCAGTGGTGTCTCCCCAGGAACCCCCAAACCGCTTCAGTCAGAACTCAATAAAGGCAGACAACAATAAAACAAACCAACAACCCTCGGAGTGTCCCCATCTTTCACGGTTGCAGCTGGAGGCGCGGCGTCTGCGTGCATTACCGGATTAGGTTAATACCCGACCTAGGCTTGTTAAGCATCATCTCCTGCTCCTGCGTTCGTGCGCGCCGGTGTTATGTTTGAGGTGCTCGTCACCACCTCGGCCCAAAGACGCCTGTGATGCAATTTCTACGGCTGCCGAGTAATAGTGCGTGGGAACGGAATGTGAGAGGGCCCCTTGTTCGGGAATGCCACTTCATCTGCCGGCGTCTTATTTATTTCTGCGCTCAAACGTTCGTGATGAGCAAAAATAGCACTATATTTCGAAAGTAGTTAGTAGTTTGAGTAGAAGCTACCTGAAAAAAGTAGTTAAATTAAACTACTAATTACCCAAATAAAGTTGTAATTGAAAGTTACTAAGTTACTCGGAAAAGTAGTTAAACTACAGTAGTTTGAGTAGAGTAGTTGAACTACGTCCAAGTCTGGCTTTGGCGAGCCTCCCCAAAGTCACACGCAGGGGAGAAGGACACAGTCGAATCTGAAATGGCAATAACCTGCCCTGTCGCGGTAATGATGGAGGCAAGTGATAAAAATAAGAGGAACCAAAAACTGAAGGTCGGTTATGGCGGCGCCCATGCACAGCTGCTGTAAAGCGTCTATACAGGGGCCTTACTGTTCTCAACAACGGAGCGGCAGCTGTCGGGGAGACGGCGAACAACGGCCATATTTATTTCCCGTAGCGAGAGATGGCGGTACCGATTCACTGGACGCAGAGCGCTAGACGTTCCGGGCGAAAAAGCGCGCTTTTATTCGAGTTTTTAATTCCGCAAAATATTTGCCAAAAAAAACTTTCATGGGTTTCTCTTAAGTTTCACAATTCAGAAAGTATGAGGCCATAAATATTAGTAAATAAATTCGCCAAATGCTACGTCACAAATAACGTACCTTCGTGTGCGACGGTTCTGGTTTCGTGCATCCTCTGCTTTTTCAGTTTGACGTTTGAATGCCGAGACACGAAGGGAAGCCAGGAGTGCGGCCGAAAAGGAGCGACTTCGTGGCTCTGAAAAGAGCCGGTGAAACGTGAACTACCGTCTTCGTTGTTACGGTCAAATGCCTCATTCACACACACCTACCCTCGCAAGAAAAAAAGAAACACTTTGTCTCCCACCTCGAAGTGCCCGCCGCAAACTTCGATACATCTTTCCAGCCTCCTCTCAAAGTCTTGCAATACCGCCTCCCGCATTTCATCCCTGATGATCTCAAACGCGTCAATTATATCTTCCTTCAACTCCGGTACTGGTGCTCGATTCGCCGGGCGTAGACCTGGTCTTTTACGTACTCCCATACAAAAAAATCACGCGGTGTTGAGGCCTGAAGACCAAGGAAGCCCAGTCATGTTCGGAGAGCCGCGGCCCACCCATCTTCCGGGAAACTAGCCTTCGAGCCAGGCTCTCAAATAGTTCGTATCGTGGGGAGGAGTTCCATCCTGTCGGAAAATGCAAACGGAACGTTGCATATCCGAAATATTTATCTCTGGTATGATCTCTTCCTCAGCAAATCGAGGTACGAGTCATCCGTCACCGTCGAGTGGGAGGAGAACGGCTTCACCATATGCCGCACCACACGTCTACTTTCGGCGACTGCACAGCATGTTCGGTCGACCAGTGCGGGTTCGTGCCACTAAACCTGCAGTTCTGCTTGTTGACGCTGCCGTCAAGATGAAAAACAGACTCGTCCGCGAACAAGTGGAGCTGCAAGTGGCTGGCGTTGGCTTGAATCCGCACCAGCTCGTCCTTACAAAACTGCTCTCGCCGCACGTAGTCTTCCGGCTTCAGTTCGTGCAGAAGCTGCGCTTTGAACGGGTACATTCGCTGGCGAAGCACACTCTACACGAAGCTCCGGCTTACGCAGAGCTGACGACCAGCACGCCTGTTAGAGAGTTGGGGCTCGGCTTCGAAAGCGCCGACAACCGCTTGTTGCTGTCTTCGTTTTGGCGACGTTTCTACGAGGTTCGTAGGTTTGTTTTCCACGTTTCCCTCTTTAGGAAACCTTCTCACCAACTTGATGATAGTGAGCCGAGAGGGTGGTTTTCTGTTGAATGCGGCCCGGCACTTCGTTCGCACTTTCTTGAGGCCTCCTGTATAAGTATGCCAAAGAACAACCTGGAACTTCTCCTTGGGGCTCAGTTGTTGCATGGTGAGGCTTTGAAGTAAAGAATAAAAAGAGAGCGATAATAAATGAAGTTAACACACTGAGCCAACAGCGCTAAGATCAAACTGCGAAAGCAGACAGTGCGCGAAACAAGAAACGACGCAAACGAAGGCACGTTATTTGTGAAGCAGGATTTGGCAGTTTTATGCATTAATGTTTATGGCGTGACACATTCTACATTTTAAAACCTAAATGAAAACCCAAACAACTTTATTTTGGTAAATGTCCCGTACAAACGAAAACTCGGATAAAAGCAGTGTTGTACACGTCCATCAAAAAGGGGATCGAAAGCTCGTTCCTGGTTCCTTCCGGTTGTTGGAACGCGTTCCCGTAACAAGTTTCATCTGTAAGAAAGGAACGTGTTCCCGTCACCGCTTGAAAATTGAGTGTATTCTTACATATAAATTACTTTTATACAGGTGCTAATTACCATATAGGTAAATCAAACGAAGCTTTTTATATATATTCATTCAAATGGCAACAGACGAATTTGAATAGCGTGTTGGAAGGCCACCAAGAGAAGAAAACAACCGGAAGCAGGGTTTTATTTGTTGATATATTCACCTTTAAAAATCTCAACGTTTTACCATATTATTGTTTGTGGTGGTCGATTGGGACGAGTCAAGTGTACCGTGAGCCGGGAAGAAGGAGCGGGGTTTATTTTATTATTCTTTATGAAAGGATTAGTCCACATTGCACGAGCGTTTCACAACAACCTCTCACGTTTCTACCTAAGTCCCTTGTTCGAACTTAACAGCTGTTGCTTCTTGATTTTGCTGTCCGCAAGACGAGCAAGTGGAGAAGAGTGCAGGGCTTTTCCAAGGTCGGTCTTGAAAGCTCAATTTTCGCACATCTTTTAAGTGACCAATGTTCGAGCTACAAGTGTGCGCTCGATGCGTGGTAACCTGCTTTTGTTGTAAGTGTGGGCATTTTTATGAAAGATCAGTGATGGCTCAAGTCGGCCTTAGATTTCTGGGGGTATGACGATTCGTGGAAGCAAAAAAAGTAGCTAAGTTTGAGAGGTGTCTCTTTCTGCGACTAAAAGTTTTGTTTTTTTTCAGCCGCAATCTCTGGCACTGAAAAAAGAATCAATGTCCGCCAGCTCACCTGCACCCAACTGTTACCACGCGATGACCCCACAAAATAAACCCTAAACTAAGTCACAAAAAAGTTAACGAGATCCTGCTCTTTGTAAAGCTATTGTTTTTATACTTTTTCTAGAATTTTCCCTATGAGATAAAATAAAAATTATCTGACTGGACAAAATAAAGAGGAACTGCCTTTCTTTTTTTCTTTACCCGTGAAATCGTAACGATCTCCCGTTCCAGTTCCACCGATGCAAGATGGGACGGCGTCGTTCCTTCGTTCTTCCTGTAAGGAACGCGTTCCAGGAACGTCGTTCCTTGGAACGCCGTTTCGTAAAACACTGGATCATAAAAGTGCGTTTTTTCGTTCGGTGCCTCTGGTTATCGCCATCTCTGGACAAGGCAAAGAAACATGCCCGTAGTTCGCCGTCTTCCCGACAGCTGCCGCTCCGCGGTTAAATAAAGCAGTTTCCTTTTCTTTTTACTTTGCATTGGGTTTTCCGACTTGAAATTTTAGAAGAGCATTGTGACCAGTTTAACACATTTTTGAGAAACGTTGCTACAAGATCCGTGAAGTTTCTGATTTTCGCGCCTTTAAAGGGTTCAAAAATCGAAACTTGAAATATCTCCGGAAGACTTCGAAACGGGTGAAATACGATCCATGATATCCGTAAATGATAATCACAAGTTTGAATTTTGAGCGGATGCATGGATATATTTTTCGTTCCAAGCGAAAGGATTGTGGCGAGCGCATCAAAATCAGCTATCGAGGCGGTGCGACGCGTATCGGATATTTGCCCTAGACGTCATGCTCGCAACGTCACGGGCCCATAAACTGCCAGATGTACCGTAATTACGATCGTCGTCACTAGGTGGCTCCAGCTTTATTATCAACGCGTTAAATCCCGCCAAGTGGTGATAACAGAGATATGGTGTACTAGAACCACTGATCACTTTGTAGTAGGCTGGATCGCGGACCGCAGCCTCGGCAGCTAGGGCCGCGTGTCGCCACCGGCGGCCATTGAATGACACCAGCCAATGCATGGGACTCTAAGGGAAGAACGAGAAAAAGTGCCGTTTTCGCCTGTTTCTAAGCTGTTGTCGGCACTCAAACTTTTTGGATGCTTTTCGATAAGCCCGTGAAATAGCTTGCGTACAAACATTAAAACTGACAGCCCTCGCAGTTCTTATAAATAAATATTTTGTGGTCGAGAGTGACTCCGCTGTAGTGCAGCTCAATGAGGCGAGAGTTACTTAGAGTGACCGCGGAGTCGGTGGCGGTTTCGTTGAGTTGGGTTTAGCAGACGACAAGCTCGAAGGCTTTGCTACGCGGAATTCGCTCACTCCCGGAAAGCCGCTTTAGAGATGGAACTTCTTTGTCATGCATCAACTTCTGGGCTTCCCTAAGGACGGTCTTATTGACGGCAAGTTCCTTTGTTTACTCCTCTACGAGAGCAAGCTTGCCAGCTCAGCCGCGGGTGCTCCGGTACGTTTGATTTTTTTATTCGGCGACCGGACGTTTGACAAATAACGATTCGATCTCCAAACACCCGACATAAGGATCGCAGCGCACCATAAAATACTCGCCACCGAGCACAGCGTACATGCTTCAACATGCTTACTTTTGTGCGTTTCTCCCATAGACTTGCGTGTATTGCCTGGTGTCAAGCAATGGCTGCCGGTGGCGACACCGACGGGCTCCCGATCCGCGATCCAGCCTACTAAAATAGAGATCAGTGACTAGAACTGAGACGTGTGCAGGGCTGCGTACCTTAGGAATTTTCCCCTAGATGTAGGGATATCCGTCATCGTTTGGGGGCAAAGAAAAATTTGTACAAATTCAGGTGTTTTTTTTTCTATTTTGTTTATGAATTTTGGAGGACTTTGGAAATAAGTTCCTTCCACTTTGCCTCTTTGTGCAGGCAGAGCGCAGCGAAAAGAAGGCTCCTTTGTATATTTTCAGGGCCAGAGATAACCTTCAGTTGTAACAACAGCGATTTTGGGGGAGCTTATTTGCGGGGAGAAGCTCGCTAGGGGCGCTTCTGTTTTCCTCACTAAGGGTAGTGCACGTGTTACCCACGCGGTTATGTTTTAATTATCATAGACCATAAAGGCTTGAGATTGCACGTGCTTGCACCAGCAAATGAAGTTGAAATATCCTCACTCTGGGTTGTGAAACAATTACACCAGAAGGCGATATCCAAACTTCCCGTCGCGAATAGTGGCTCAAGAAACGCTTGATACGCGCTCGCAAACAGAGGCAAGCATTTTACCTTCCGAATGTTTTTTTTTATGTTTTTACTGGTGCATGAGTTTGGGCGTCTTTCGGCTCAAACGCTTAGCGATAGCCAGTGTTCTTGTATCATACAGCCGATCCAAATTTATTTTTGTTTGTTTCTGAACGCACTGGTGATCCTCCATGCAACAATTGATCTCTTCACCCCTTAACAGACGCATATCGAGTCACCGTATCTTAGTGTAAAACTGATTTTACTGTTTGTGTGGAACTAGTAGTTTAAATCGTTACTTGCCTTAATTGTTAAAAATGGGTTTTACATTGTGAGATCCGAACATAGAGTACACCAAGGCAAGGTCAAGCAACCTTGGGGGAGCCCTGCTTGGCGCGCGACCGCCAGTAGCTTCGTGTAATCATGTAACTGCCATTATCTGCCAAAGTAAAGCTTTTTTATTATTTTCCTTCGCTTCAACCACTCACACATGGCACAGTCGACGCCCAAAACCTGCCGCAGCCACTTATTTCTTTTAATCCTCCCCGCCTTTGATTGAACACTCTTGAATGCCAAGCCACTCATAAGCCAACTCTGCGCGTCAACAGCGATGTCTTTCATCAACTGGTGTGGTGCCACCGCCGAAGAACTTGCCACATTGAACGTAGAGCTAATGAAAACCGAGTTGCAACGCCGGAGCTTTTCCCCAACTGGCAACAAGGAGGAACTCATCAACCGAGGTTTGGTCGATACCGCTCAAGAACTGCCGCCAAACCCGATCTTAACGCAAAGTGCGCCCGCACCTTCAACATCGTTCCTGACGGTGCAAGTGCCTTCGATGTTAGTCCCAGCCATGTCCAACCTTCACGTCAGACCCAGCAGAGAACATGTGGCGCATGGCAGCCTTTCTTCAACAATACACGCGGCTCGGACATTGAGCTGCTGTAAATAAAGTATGTTCCTTCCTTCCTTCCCTCAACAAAACATGGCCGTGTTGATGGCCACGAATGCGACTAAAGCGACGACGGTGCACGTGACAACGCTACCAGACCTCTCAGCTTCGTTGCCTTCCTTCAACAAAAGTTGCACTCCAACGTGCAAGCAGTGGATTGAAGAGCTCGAGCGCATTCGACGACTTGCACGATGGGAAGATCCGACTTTCCTGGCCATCGCGCAAGAAAAGCTACGTGGTGTCGCAGAGGACTGGCATGCATCAACAGGGCGACAACGTATCACCTGGACCATCTGGAAGGCCGGACTTCAAAAGCAATTTGGGGAGAAACCTTCGCTCATACAGTGACAACAGAAGGACACAGCCCTCACACTGAAAGCTGGAGAAAGCCTGCAGAAGTATGCTTTCGCAAAGCTCAAGCCCATGTCATGCTGTCCAGTCCCCATTGCTGACAAGGAACGCATCGAATTCCTTGTTCAAGCCATTCGTGACCACCAGGTATCCACATTCATTGCTGTTCAGCAAACCCGGACTCTGGACGTCTTTCTCAGCATAGTGTCTGAAGGGCATCGAGCTTCGGACGAGACCCGCCTGCCCGATCTTCGAAGTTAACTGAGCAAGTCTCAGGACGCCCCACACCTCAAAGCGCTACCGCCAAAACTGACACTGCCGTAGACTTCCCACAGCCTTCCCGCCCATCTACTTCTCAGCATACCACATCTGTTGCAGCCTCTTAGCATTACCACCCTATCACCTGCTGACCAAGAGTCGAGGTGTGAAGCCATTTCAGCGAAGTATGGTGCCTCAGCATACAGACGAGGATAAGATTTGAAAGGGGCTGTTACAATTGTCAAAAGAGGAGTCATCTTGCAAGCAAATGCACCTAACCAAAAGAGCCCCCTCGTGACAATTAGACAGTCCCCAAAGCACCAGAAGCTTGCGTTGGCCGCATCAACAACACCTTGTCCAGATCCAAGTTCAGATTATGCTGTAGTCGCCGCCCAAGGCAAAGGTCTTGGAGAGATCCTTGCCTTCCCAGACAGAGGTTCAAATGTTAGCATTTTCGCAGCGAGCCTACTATCGAACCTCAAGCTGGAACCGCGGACCAAGCCATCTTTGCTGGTCGCTGGTGGAAGCTGAGTCATGCCCAGGGATCAGTCTTTCTGCTGATCACCATCGGACCTTTGTCTGTAGTTGTGGAAGCAGCCGTCCTCGAACGGAAAGCCTTTCCTCTCATCCTGGAAGAAGACTGGTTCAATTTTGCGCAATCTTAATTGCATTTCAAGCCTTCGCACCTTCTTGTGATCTGCCAACCGCGGAACAACATTGTTGTGCAGTCTAAAGAGGAACTGTTGCCAAAGATGTCGAATGTTGTAATCCTGACAAAATTTACGTTTTCTCGTTTTGCACCCCCGCACCCTACAGCGGAGCCACCTCAAGTCGAGCATGAGCCAAACGAGAACTCACCCTTGTGGAGCCAGCTCAACAATGCAGATTAGCTAAACTTGAGACAACCTTCCTCCACAAGCCCACTCGAGAAAAGTCCCTCAAGCCCGTTGTCTTCAGGCCCACCGGCTATCATTCGGGATGACAACCTGGCCGACATCTGCTTCGAAGCTCAGCTTAACCTAGAAGAACAAAAAGCCGTGAAGAGCATTGCACAACGTCATGCTGGTCTTTTAAGCAGCAGCTCTAAGGACATCGACCTCCATGAAGGAATATCACACGACACTAAGCAGGCTACCCGATGCCAAACCCTACGGTCGACAGCCATACCGCTACACAGCCAGTGTCAGACAATTCCTAGAGTGTCAGACAGCAACTCTGCTCGAGAGTGATATCATTGTCCCTCCTCTGTACCATTTGGATTCTCAGCAGTTGTTGTGACACAAAAAGACAAAAAGAAGCTATGTGTGAAATACATATCTCTGAATCAGGTGACAGTGAATGTGCTGAAGCCACTTCCCAGGGCCGACAACATTTTCGATGAGCTTGCTGGAGGCTCTCTTTTTACAGTCTTGGTTTTCTGCTGAGCGTACTAGGAAATCGGAGTGAAAGATGAATACAAAAATATGACGCATCACCCATCAAGGTACCTTCAAGCGGTCGCGAATGCCTTTTGGGTTGAAAAACGCGCGATTCATAATTCAGAAGGCGATGCATAATATATTTTCTTAGCTGAAGCCTCGACAGTCGACGTCAGCTGTCCGCACATACCTGGATGTTATCATCATCATCACATATCAGGCCTCTGACCTCAGAGAAACGCTTCTAGCACTGCAAGACCTGCAAAGCGAAGCAGTCGGTAACTCTGAGCAAGTTCAGGAAACAAGGAAAACAATTTATGATAGGACCCACCGGTATGCATCGTTTGTCATCGGCTACTTTGTATGGGTACGACGACTAGAACCTATCCTACAAGGATCTGAGAAGCTTGCACCCAAGTTCAAGTGCTTATATCAAGTAACACGCAACACAATTCCAGTCGCCTGCGACGTCCAATGTGCAACAAACTCTACAAGGTCTACAGCAGACACCTGAGTCACTCATGTAAGTCAGATGAAGAGATACCACCCTCCGTACTTTGATCCAATCCTGGCCGAGCCAGCAGCCGAAGATCAAGCCCCTATTCAAGATTCTGCTAAGTCGACATATGACCATCAATCCCCTGTGCATGACCCCGCTGAACTTCAATATTAACTTTGTGCCTTATCCCGAGAATGAAGCCTCAACGAACTTCTGAATCAAAGAGCCCAGCATCATCGGACAAAACCCAGGCGACTGCGAGACAATGACCTGTCGCTGCAAGATTAGTTTTTGCCTTTTTCCAAGACTTAGACTTGTAGGTGGGGTGGTATGTGAGCTCCGAACAAAGCGTAAACCAAGACCAGGTCAAGCAACCTTAGAAGACCCCCGTTTGGCGCGCGACGGCCATTAGCTTCGTGTAATCATGTAACTCCCGTTATCTGCCAATGTAAAGTTTTTTGTATCCTTTTAACCCACTTCCAACGCTCGAAATATGTTTATAAAATGTGATCTAGAACCTTACTAAGTTTCTTTTAAAGTTTGTATTCCCAAGATATATTGCATAAGAGGTTCCAACGAAGCAAATTGAACCTTTAAATGGCCACTGAACTACAGCAACCCATGTTTAAGTTACTCCATAACAAGAATCTCAATATTGAAGCAAATCAACACATTTTCTGAAAGTCTTGGAAGATCTTGAATTTTTTTTAGAAAAATCGGTAATAAAGGAGGTCACGACCACAAGAAAAAAAAAGGCGCTAACATTTTGCTTCCGCACCCCTTCAAACATGTTCTTAACTATATCAAGGTTCGTTCATGATCACAATCGTACATTGCGCCGTCCACTACATATTCAGCAGAGGCAAAAAAAAATAATCTTGACTTCTTTTATATAATGTGCATGGAAATGAATTAGACCGATTAATATATTGATTGATCAACCGAAGGGTGGCGGTTAATTGGGTTAAAACTTTTAATCGACGCCAGCCCTAGTGTAAATGTTTTTAGGCTAGGTGCATGGCACAAGCTCCCACCTGACAATGGTACAGCCAATATAATCCATCCATTTATTCATCACATGATGGAAAACATAATGTTGCTGGAAGCGTTCTGGTAGTTTTCGCAGTGCCTTCCAAGAAAAAAGGGCGTCTTAAAGGGGGGAGGGGGAGGGGTGAAACAAGTTCCGTACTTCAGTAAAACATTTCTGGAAGCTGCCCTCCGACACTTCTCAAGTAAAAAACAGAAAAAAAGGTTTCGCCTGCGTCTCCTACTTGTTACGTAAAAAAAAGAAGATAAATATTGGCATTTCTGGTACCCCTCAACTCACTCCCAGTCTTCAGGGTCACACCTGGTCGCACTCCTAGTGACGTGATTCGGGGTGCCGTTTAGGTTCCCGTGTGGTCTCTCGCAGGACGCTTCCTCTCCCTTTCTCTGCTGACATTAGTGGGCGTTATGCTGCAGCTTAGAGCGGAGCGAGGTCACGTAAGCTTCTCGCCGTAGTCCCTTCGGCTGCCACTCGCGGCTGCAGCATAAGCTCGACTTTTGCTTTGCGATTATGCAGTGGAATCGTGACATTTTTTAATCAAAGAGATGTTTTCTCTATCCTTCGGGACAGAGTAAACAACGTAAAAATGACGAAATGCAAATTATTTTATTCTTAAAATGTTTGCACCCCCCCCCCCCCCCAGTCAACAACGCCTCACGAGAGAGCAGTGTATAGGCAGGGAGAGAGGCAAGATGGCCTCGTTCTGCCACATACAATAGACTTTTCCAGGAATATACGGTGCCCCACATCTGCTTTAGGCATTGTGACATTCAGATGTACGGCACATGAAATTATGCTAGAAGTGAAGACGAAGTTCACGTTGGTTTTACAGTTCGTGATTTCTGAACGCAGTGTTTTAGAGGATGTGGTGGCAAGAGCAGCGCCCGCGTACAATGGGTCGCGTGAAGACGGTCGACGAAGATGGCCACAAGTGGCTCTGGAATTCCGGGCCCTAGGAGAATTGGTGGCAGATGGCAGATGTGCGATGAGCGAAGAAGGCGGCGAGGCTGAGGCGCTACGCTCCTCCCGAACGTAGCACCCTAGCAATTTTCTTTGTGGTGTAGTGGTGGGGAGCCTTCGCCGTTCCGTTGACGTCTCGGTCATGAATGCTAGGAAAAAGACGGACACACACTGCTTTGCGCCGGGATGCAAGTCGGGCTACCCAAACAACAAGGGCAGCCGGAGCACCAACGATCGTAAGCCGTCGCTGTTTCGTGTGCCAAAGGAGGAGTCGCGCAGACTACAGTGGGAACAAAATCTTAAACAGGAAGATAAATGCTTCGCCGAGACATCAGCGGTGTGCGAGAGACATTTTGAACCGCACCTTATCTTTCAAGACTCTGTGCACATCAAAAATGGCGAAGATGTTAGTATTTTATGCCGCAATGTAATATGACTATTTTGTTGTCTTTTTGCGTAGTATGTTGTTGGGTATCTGTCATATGCTTGCTTTGTATGTCGATATAGTGTATTACCACTTTTGAGAGCTCATAAACCAGTGTTTTGAGAATGTTTTTTCTTTCATATGAGGGGTTGTAGAAGTTTGTGTTCATTATGTATTTTAATGCTTCATATACTCCCAATCTAGGTATTTCTTTCTTCATATACTGCCTTCTACAAAATAGAATTTGCTATATGTTTCGCCAGTTGCAGTGGCACCTTGGCCATTCCCAAACGCGCTCGGCCTTGCACCTTCGACAACGCTGGTCCCCGAGTCTGCAACAAGATGACAAAAAACAATTCACCAGTTTATTGTTCCTCTCACCATTGAAAAAGTCCGAGATTTATTGAGAGTTTTTAGACTATTTTTCCTCGCTATATCAGTATCGCGTGGTTCCTTTCCCAGCTATTAAGCCTGCAGCCCAAGTGATAGCATTGCTGAACGATCTGTCAGTACCTGGGGGGGGGGGGGGGGGGAGGGGGGGGGGGGGGAGAGTCGATATTGATCAAATGATCTTCACCAAAACACGCGAAAAATGAAATTAGAGGATAGAACACACTCTAGAGGCATTAATCCAAAGGCAGAACTACAATTTTTCACATTCGCAACTGTTTCGCGTCGCGAAAAGCTCCAGTCGAACCACAGTAGTACGCGCCGAACAGCGCTGACGATGGGGCTGACGGGAGCGCGCTCCTAGGGCGCAGAACAGCAGTGATTGTGCCCACACCATTTTGGTCCAGCCAATATTTAACGAATGGGATGGGTCGCGCCGACGCTGTCCTGACACACCGTACGCGACGCCGTTTTTGGTAGAGTGACAGGAGTGTCCTTTGTGAATCGGCTATGCCGGCGAGCTATTTCTATTTCTTGACCGCCTAAAATAGGACGTTATAAAAAGAAAAAAAAAAACAAGATTAAGCAAAACGAAATCTCCATACTTTTAGCCCGAGAAAGACCTCCTGCGCTGAAGCTTTGAACAAACTGTGGCGCCCTCATTTCGGGTTGTACAAACTGACCTGACTGGGCCTCGCACGACTTATAACACCTTCACTGAGATTTCATCTTTCTGTGTAGTTCTGAAGGAACAATGCCGCAAGACAATTGAAAGTGCCAGATTCATGACACCCCCGTTAGGGTACCCGAGTCTTATCTCTGCGTTTTGACACAAAAATATCTAGCGCCCCGACGCTTTCTTTTTTTCAGTTCTTCTTTGGAACGCGTGAAACCGCGTCTCTTTGCTACATGCCCTCAGCGTCTTAGCTTCAACCCGTTCTTCGACGACGTTCGAATTTGTTTTATGTCTTTATTTTGTGATTTCGCGGTCCGCACCAGAGCAGGCACGCTACTACATGAAGCAAGTCCTGACGTGCCACATTTTGCGACAAAAAAGTCACATTTGGGGGTTTTACGTGCCAACCCAATGACGAGCATCTGGCACGCCCCAGCGGAGGACTGAGGATTAATTTGGACCCCCTGGGAATCTTTTGACGTGCAACCGAAAGCTCGGTTACACGGCGCCTCCTCCGCAATAAGCCTCCGTCAGATTGCGGGCACCTCGGCCGGTGGGAGATTATCTGCTTTCTCCAACCCCCTTTGACCTCGTCTTCTGATAGGCCTCCCCACTTTCTTTTGTCTCCGTGTTGCTGTGAGCGAGTGCGAAGGCAGCTTCTAGCGAATCAGAGGAGTGGAGCGAAACTCGTGACCGCTCTCTGTAGGACAAAAACGCCTGGACGAAAATTTGTCACGCGACTCGTCTGACGCCCTGATGGGCTCACTGGGGTTATAGCCTTCGCCGTTTGCCAGGTTCTGGTGAGTGGTAGGGACCACGTAGCTCCGGTTTCCCAAAACCGCCCGACAGTGTTCTCGTGTTTTTAATGCAAGCAGCTCCTGACGAGTCCCATTTCGCTACCGTGGTTTTTCGTGCAGGTGGCCATGGTTTTTCGTTGTGAACGGCCGGAATACATCCATGCCAACTTTTTCATCATGTCGGTTTGTTTCGTAGGTGTCTACTGGAATTATTGTGCTGTGTTTGTTGGACGCGTTTCGACAAAGAGCTCCCTCCTCATCCGCGACCGCGAGACTTCCGTTGAATGTGAGCGATTGCCTTCATCCTCGACATTGTGTTTGCGAATTGTTCTGTGCTGCCCGAATCGGATTATGCGTGTATTACGGATTACATGAAATCGCTCTTATTTGTAAGTACTCTGCGAGCATGGTTCTGATAGTAGTGCTGCTTCTGTCTCAATAGACCATTTTACTGTTTACAAACATGAACTGCCGCTTGCATCCCAAGCAACTCCCGGTCGTTCCGTCTGTGCAAGCCTGTCGAGTTTTGCTTACGTCACCAGTGCTAGAAAGCATAAATGCTGCACGAAACGTAGTTGGACATTTGATTAGGGACCTTCGGTTGTACAATTTAAAGGGTTCATGAAACAATATCAGGTTGGAATGTTCATGACCTTACAGAGGCGTACCAATCCTAGTCTGGCCAAAGTATACTCGCACAGACCGCCACTGACTCAGAAGCGTCTTGGTTGTGGTGAAATTGAGAGGTAAAAGGCAACTATTTCTTTCAGTCTCGCCTTTGCCAAGCTTGATGACGTGCGAGTGAACGTAGGTTTGCCCTTTGGCAAGCTTGTAATTGCACGCACTTGCCCGCAAAAGCAGACATGGCTGCGGCCGGATGACCTGCTTGCTATCGTCCATAGAGAATATAGTAAAACCTGGTAGAATCTTGATCAAAAATTAAAAAGTGAACCAGGCATGTTTCCACTCATTCGCAGTCATTTGTTCATGCAGCCTTTTGGGTTATTACACCCTATCTTATAGGTGTTGGTCATTGCGCTTTTTTTACTTCTGTTTGTGGCGGTGGTACACCCAATTTAGAGTGCGTACTGCGCAGTCATCACACCCTAATAAAAAATGTACTGTGGAATCACACACACTATACATTGTAACACCCATAAGCGTGTAAGAAGGGTGTAAGTTAGGAAAAACACCCGTTTTACACCATTTTTACACGATTTCTGAATATCGGTAGGTGTAAAAAGGGTGTGCTGACGTCTTCCACCCCTTTCACGCCCTTTTTACGCCCTACTTGCAGCAATCGTGTCCAGAATCGTGTAAAAGGGGTGTATGGGCGAATTTTACGCCCTTCATTCACACGGTGTGAAAGGGGTGTATTGGTGATGCTGTTAAATACACCCATGATTTCATATCCTTTCATGTCTATTGCTTTGGTGAAGCTGTTGCCGATGTACGGCGGTACAAACATCGAGTATAATTAATCGCCACATGAAGTGGCGTATGATTAGGACGTTCTAGAGAAAAGATTTGCAACTCCGATTGAACTCACCGTCCGACACGAGCCGAAAATTACGTGTCGCGCCTGCGTCAGTTTTATCAGTTCAACTTTGATTTTAAATAAATAATCTCTGCTGGCAAAATTGAACGAAGACTTGTAAATATACAACCGAGGCAGCACACAGTATTGCGCCGTTATGGAATTATATCGGAAAGATTGTGCCGATACCATTTTGGTCTAGCCAATATTTGTGAAAAATGGGATGGGTCGCGCCGACGCCATCCTGACATACCGTACGCGGCGCCGTTTTTGGTTCAGAGTCAAGAGTGTCCTGCGTGAATCGGCTATGCCGGCGAGGTATTTTTATTTATTGTCTGCCTAAAATCCGACGTTAAACCACAAAACGAAACAAGATTGAGCAAAACGGAATCTGCTTACTTTAACCCGAGAAAGACCTGCGATAAAGCCTTGAACAAACTGTGGCGCCTTTATTTCGGGTATTACAAACTCACCTGACTGGGTTACGCACTACTTCACGCACCTTCACTGAGATTTTATTTTTGTGTGCACTTCTGAAGAAACAATGTCGCAAGACCATCAAAAGTGCCGGATTCATGACACCCCCGCTAGGGTTCACGACCCAGGCAGCACACCGTGTTGGGCCAACATTGGATTTGATGTGGCAAAGAATGGACCAACAGTGGCCCAACGAGCCATATGTTTCCCAATATTGGAATCACATTGGACAATAATGGACTATCAAAGCCACTGGTTTTCCAATATTGGTGATACGTTGGCACAGGCTGGTCAACATTGGACTGTCAAAGCCAATAGCTTTCCAATATTGGATACACGCCGGCATAAGCTGTCCAATATTGGACTGTCGGAGCACTGGCTTTCTGATATTGGCTATACGCCGGCATAAGCTGTCCAATATTGGACTGTCAAGGCCAATAGCCTTCCAATATTGGATATACGCCGGCATAACCTGTACAATATTGGACTGTCAGAGCCAACGGCTTTCCGATATTGAATATACGTTCGCTTAAGCTGGTTAATATTAAACTGTCAAAGCCAAGAGTTTTCCAATATTGGTGATGTCATGGTATAGGCTGGTCAATATTGCACTGCCATAGCCAATGGCTTATCGATATTTGTGTCGCCTAAGCTATAAACCCGCGACCCTTTTTTTGCATTGCAGAGGTAGGAAAGTAAAAAAAAGAGTCATTCACGCGCTCGCTCGGGGCGAGAATTTTATTTACCCAACTTCATGGGGCGTACGTCGCCGGTGCTTTACAACCGCGATCACAAATACGTCCTTAGCTGCCATAGAACTATGGCAGTTTTTTTGCCTGCTGCTCTCCCTTCGCATTGCCTTACCTCGGCGTTGAAAACTTAATTCCGTTTTTTAGATTTAATTATTTTTGTATTTTCCAGTGTATTTTGTATGTATATGCATTCCGTAGCGTTAACGTCTCCTACTTTGCCCGTGCCCCTGCCATGTTTGTATTTCTTTCTGCGTGCTTTATTTTTTATATTTAATGTTTCTGTCCATATTTGTCATTGTCGACGCAGGTGTCAACAAACATAAAGCCGCCGCTTACGCCGCCAACCGAAGCGACTTCTACTCTCACTTTTACGAGAGTCTATCGCGCTAGAAAGTTGTCTATTGGACTCGAATGAAGTCTCGAGAGGGCTGCTTCGACTGCCAGTGCACATGTCATCAGTGTAGGCAGAGTAACGACGTAGCAATCGTGACGCGAGAGCATACTGCGCCTCCATCTGGCCGGCCGCGCTCGCTCTGCGGAAATGTGAGCGTGGTACTCTCGAGCCCCGTTAGCTTACTGAAGTTGGAAGACGCTACTATGTCGTCGCGAATCATTTGCCCTTCGAACGGTCGCGAAGCCGTTGCGCCAGGCGTATACCCTACGCAGCATCTTTCAGAAATTGTTTGCGCAGCATCGCAACCTTCTGTCAGCGAGCGTCGGCGTTTCATCGTGCGTCGAAAGTCGAACGATGTGCTGTCCGTGGTGTATTTATGTGTAACTCTTACGTAAAAAGAATATGAAGTTTAAAAACGCGAACCTAACAGTGTACAAATAACTTTCAATTTATTGATAAAAAAAAATATATATATATTTATTTATTTATTTGTGGACATCGTGCGCAGAATATAGTCGCGCTTATTTCTTCATTCTAAATTTTAATGTGAGTTATACGACGTAAAACATAGTGTCTTCAAACTTGCCCCGTTTAGAATCACTTTTGGGCTGGACAGCCTCTTTAGAAATTCAAAAGCTGGCCTTCAAAGAGCTGTCCTGTTCAATCAGTATAGGCAGCAGGGTAGACGCTATGCGTGTTTTAGGCCAATAGTGTCTCCGGTTAGGGTCACGTGACTACAGTCTCGAAGCTGGTGATAAGGCAGAGCACGGAACCTGACTAAAAGCCCAAGGCCACGCATAACATCCACTGCACTATCGCCTTGGGTACAAGTGACAAATCCTCTGGTTGGGTTCATTGTTGAGATGGGCCTGAAGATTAGCCTTTGTAAGCGCATCCCCCATTCTGGGCTGCTTTCTTTCTACTCCTTCTCTCTTTTTCTCCCTCTCCCTAAGCTGAAGGCGCGGTAGAAGCGTTATCACGTGGTTTGGCGGATGACGCATTAGCCGTTGACAAACCCGGAATGCCTGCGAAGACCGGACCTAGTTTCGCGTGTGATGCGGCCTGCGGGCCTGCTGTAGATTTCGCTTCTGTGGTAAATGTGGTAAATCTAGTTCGAGAGTTTCAATCACCAGCAGCGCATTTCGTCTTAGTGCCAAGTGCGATCTTCAGCATGCGGATTGCCAAGACCATGGATATTCTTTCGGCAGCGCCTACACACCGGTGATCTTCCTTTGTTTTGGGCATACATGTGACCACTAGCTTCGACGGACCGAAGACACCACGGACCGCCTTCTCTTCCATGTGAGTGACAAGGAGAAGTCCTCCTGACCATTGGGGATAGGTATTCTTGCTACGCAATGTGCGTTTTGTTCCTATCCGATGAGTTTGAACAGTGTCGAACTCTGTGCCAGGAATCTGCGACGAGTTCAACGTGTAATCCACAGCGAACGGCCCGCAAGGCCCTGTACAGCGCTATTTGCAAGTGTTTTTTATTCTAATAGACCGTGAGAGACGTTCTGAGTGGTTATTTTTGTGTTCGAAGTCATTTTTATTTACTTATTTTTTTGTGTGTTAAAATATGGCTGTCTTCTTGGCGGTAGATGTGTGCTGTAAGAATACCTCCCGGTATTTCCAAGCCGAATACCACAGAGCGTTGTGTAGTCCTTATTTGCCAAGGTTCGGCTTGTTGGGTGCGAGTGGAGTGTCAGTTATGTCACCGCGCTCTGCGAGTGTAATTGTCTTTACACGACAAGCTATTTTATGTGCGCGATTTATTTTAAACTCTTGATTGATTCAAGCACCAAGTTCTGTTCAACTGTCATGTAGTTACGTATACCGGGGTATTTATTGAACTGTTAATTTAGTAGTGCGTTTGACACTGGTGAGCTGAAGAGGGAGGCCAGTGGTTGCATTTATAAATTGTGAATATTATGGGGGCAATATGGGTACATTAATAGTTCCGTGCCGCAAATACCGTAAATCTTAAGACCGTTTTATTTATTTTTTTTTTTTTTTTCAAATCAACGTAGAAATATTGGTGTTAACCTAAATGGCGAGATTGTAATTCTTAAGACTTCTTAAAGCTAGATGAAAGGTTGAGGGACGCCATGATGCTGCAAGAGTAGAGTTAAGCAATTTATGAAATAACCTTCGTACTATTTCATTGATTTTTTAAACCACTATGAATATTTTAATCTAGATCGATCGAGCTCTGAGTAAGGACAAGTCGGACGAACAAAACAATAGTAAACGCCTGGGCCGTCTTTCTAGAAACAGCGTCTCAGCTGAGACGGGGGTAAAGAAAGCACTGTCAAAGCCAGCGTACGAGCTGAACGGGAGTCCAACCTCGACTCAAGACGCTCACGCGTCCCAGCCTTTACAGTGCTTTCCTTCACCCAGTCTAAGCTGAGACACTGATTCCAGCAAGCCGGCCCGGATCTCTTACCTGAGCATCTATTTATTTTAGAAGGCAGTACTAAGTTTTTTTGCATACAAAATAATGAAAAATAATTCACTGGAATAGAAAGTTTATAATATGGAAAAGCAGACATAAAAAAGTCGGTAGGCCTTTCCGAGATTTTATACTTGCAGTGCAACTGAGCCGATTAATCGAATATTTAATTAAAGGGCGGCGAATAATAATGAAGCTATGTTTTAGTTTGATATTCATTATTGACAAGCGTAAGAGAGAACTCAGAGCCTCTGAAACCCTTCACCTGAATCCAAACCCCCGCATCTGTCTCTTTCAGAATCCTGTGGCCAGGCCCCTGCGTGGAATCCCTTTGCCCAGCTCTTCGCCCAGCCCTCTGCTCTGTCCACTTATTTATATAATTTATGAAATGTCAAACGTTATGAACTATTCATTTGCATGCTTTAATGATTTCTAAAGTGTCCAAATATGGTAAAATTGCTACATTTATTAGATTTTAGTATCAGAAAGAAAACATTGCTTGAGGAAAAAGGGCAAGGGACTTGCTTGGTTCTCTGCACTGTTTTTGTGACACTGGTTAGAACACGGACTGAAAAATGGCATCCAATATTGTCATAGACAATGGATGCAAAAAATAGCCAGTGTAATAAATTGGATGCCAATATTGGAATACTCAATATTTAGGCCAATGTTGGAAGAGCCAGCGTGTAAGGCGCTGGATGCGAATGTTGGAAGAGCCAGCGTGTAAGGCGCTGGATGCCAATGTTGGTTCAGCCAACGGTGAAACCTCTATGCCAATATTGGATAAAAGAAGCGCAAACCACGTTGGTCCAACGTGGGCTAGAACGTTGGAAAACCAGTGGTCCAACATCGGCACCAATGTTGGACCACCATTGGATCGGGTGGCGTTTTCGAAAATGCCAACGTCAGACCAATATTGGAACCAGTTTTTGCCAACATTGGGCCAACGGGGGTCCAACAGTGGTGTGCTGCCTGGGGACTCTTATCTCTGCGTAATGACACCAGAATATCTAGCGTCCCGACGTTTTTTTTTTTTGTTTTTTTTTTTGTTATACGTGAAGCCGCGTCTCTTTTTGTTTCATGCTCTCAGCGTCTTAGCTTTGTCTCGTGCTTCGATGACTTTCAAATTTGTTTTTTTTTTGTATTTATTTTGTGATCTCGCGGTTCGCACCAGAGCATGCCCTTCTACATGAGTGACAGTTTGATGTGCTCAAGGTTGTACTACGCAAAGCAATTCCAGACGATCGAGTCCCAATTCGCGACCCACCCCGGACAGTGCAGGTGGTCATACAAAGAAGCAGAGGGAGATTAATACCCCAGTCAGACGGGCACGTTAAATGACATTTAAGCAAAATGACATTACAGCTCGGCCAATGAGCGTGAGCGATGAAGAACCAGGATCACGTGAAGAACCAGGATCACGAGCTGATTCGCCGAGCGGTGAATGACATTCGATCAAAATGACATTTACTTTCCCGTCTGCCAGGGGTATAACTGCTTTGTCCAACCCCCTTTGACCTCGTATTCTGATAAGCCTCCACACCTTCTTCTGTGTCTTCGTGTGACTGTGAGCGAGTGCGAAGGCCGCTTCTATCAAATCAGAGGGGCGGCGCGAAAGACGTGACCGCTCTCCGTAGGACAAAAACGCTTGGACGAAAATTTGTCACGTGACTCGCTCTTGCGCGCTGATGGGCTCACTGGGGCCGTAGTCCTTGCCGTATGCCAAGTTATGGTGAGTTGTAGGGGCCACTTAGGTCCGGTTTTCAAAAAGGGGCGCCCGTCAGTGCTTTCCTCTTTGTGCGTTGCAGTCGCGGCCGGGATTTTTCGTCGTGAACGGCCCGAATACATCCATGCCAACTTTTCGTTAATGGTCGTTTATTTCGTCGTAGTCCATGTAATTATTGTGCTGTGTTTGTTGGACGCGTTTCGTCAAAGAGCTGCTCATCGGCGGCCGTGAGACCGCCTTCAACCTCGACATTGTGTTTCCGTTGTTTTGTGCTGCCCGAATCGGATTACGCATCTATCACGTCAGAGAGCTGTTCCTCGGTGACCACGAAACTTCCGTTGAATGTGAGCGACCGCCTTCATCCTCGACATTGTGTTTGTGGATTGTTCTGTGCTGCCCGAATCGGATTACGCATCTCTCACGGATTACATGAGATTGCTCTTTTATTTGTAAGTACTCTGCAAGCATGCTTCTGACAGTAGTCCTGATTCAGTCTCAATAGAACTGCCGCTTACGTCCCAAGCAACTCCCGGTCGTCTGTCTTTGCAAGACTGCCAGTTTTGTCCGCGTCACCAGTGCTAGAAAGCATAAATGTCGCAAGAAAAGTAAAATCGGAGATTGAACTAGAGCCTTCGGTTGTATAATTTAAAGGGGTTATGAAACAATATCCGGTTGGAATGTTCATAACCTTACACGCACGGACCGCCACTGGGTCAGAAGCGTCTTGGTCGTGGTGAAATTGCGAGGATAAAGGAGAAGTATTTCTTTCAGTCTTGCCCGCCAAGTTTGATGACGTGCGCGTGAACGTTGCTTTGCCTTTTGCAAGCTTGTAATTGTACTCACTTGCCCGCATAGGCAGAGGCATGGCTGCGGCCAGATGACCTGCTTGCAATCGTCTATAGAGAATTTAGTAGAACCTGGTAGAACCTTGATCGAAAAATAAAAAGTGAGCCAGGCATGTTTCGACTCCTTTGCAGTCATCTTTTCGTGCACTCTTTTGGGTTATTATACCCTACTTTATGGGTGTTGGTCATCGCGTCTTTTTTTTTTATTTTCCTTTCTGGCGGTGGTACACCCAATTTAGAGGGCGTACTGCGCAGTCAAAACATCATAATAAAAAGGTGTACAGTGGAATCACACCCTATTTTAAGGGTGTTCGGAATAACGCCGTCCTCTAGGGGTGTTAGAAAAAACGCCCCTTAGGGCGTATTGCTACACCCATAAGGGTGTTAGTTATAGGACAAGTCATTTACACCCTAAAGGGTGTGATAATGTTTAGTGTGCACCTTACTTTAAGGGTGTTTGGAATAACGCCTTCATTTAGGGGTGTTAGGAAGATTGCCCTTTTCTTAGAGCGTTTTGCTACAACAAAAAGGGTGTTAGTTACAAAACAAGCCATTTACACCCTGAAGGGTGAAATCATGTTTAGTGTTTACTATGGATAGTAGAATCGATAGTTTTAAGATAGTCCACTATCAATGGCACTATCGATAATTTTTTCACTATCGATAGTTATATTTACCTTTCACTTTTGATAGCATCGATTGTACTATCCATAGTTTGCATCACTAGTGTATGTGTTCGTTCGTGCGCGAGCGTGACCCTTCACGTGCGTCTGCGTCTTCGGGTGTATGTATATACGTGCGCATGCGTGCGTCTGTGAGCACGCGTGAGCATGCATCTGTGCACGCATGCGCGTGTTTGTGTGTTCGTTGCCTTCAGTCGTTGCTGATAAAGTTACTGGATCCTTTGAAAGATGCGCCAAGCTCCCCTCATGGTCACCATTTTAGTTTTTTTGGAATGAGCACTTTCTCATTGACCTCTACATTCTTGTTGAACCGATCTAAATTCGCTAATGATGGGTAGCTTTATAAAGACGTTTCTTGCATAATGAGATTTTGCTATTCACACACCGGGAAAACAAACGTACGTCTTAGTACCGCCACCACATGCGACGTCGCTGCTTGAAGGCAATGAAAAATACTTTGTCTTGATATACATATTAGGAGCAATACCATTGAGATATATCTGTTGAGAGGAGCATGATTGGTAAGCTAATTGCATACATAGTGCCAAAGACGCTTATCCAGGCGAGGAACGTTTTCAGTACCATGATCCTCTATTCGCGACTCCAACTAACTATAGGTGGCGCCACTCATTTTCCAAAATGGCGGTTATAGTGAGGGTCGGAGAT
Source organism: Ixodes persulcatus (assembly GCA_013358835.2). Classification (NCBI taxonomy): domain Eukaryota; kingdom Metazoa; phylum Arthropoda; class Arachnida; order Ixodida; family Ixodidae; genus Ixodes; species Ixodes persulcatus. The sequence continues at coordinate 56,237 of JABSTQ010007152.1, forward strand.
ACGTGCCGCTGTTGAGCCTGTCTAGTGTGCTGGCTTCACTGAGCAACACAAATTATTTCTGGTAATACGAGGAAGCTAGGGTGTTAGTATGAGCGCAGGTCACCTCTTTACCCTGAAAACAAAAACGGTGTTTAACGTAGCATTTACGCAAGGATGCGCGTTTTAATTCTGGAGCGAAACCGAAATTAACCTCTATTTTGGATGTAATTTCTTGGTATAGGTATTAATTTCAGATTCTTTCATAACTTAAGATGTGTCTCACATCCTAATTATTTAGTTAGAGAATTGTTCGCGGTAACTTTATTTTGTGACATACATGTTCGGTTCAGGCTGATATTTGTATATTTGTAGTTGTAGTGTTTGAAAAAAAATCAGTGCTGATATTTGTACGTTCTCGCTGCCTTTTCTCGCTCAGATAATTGCCATAGAACATAATGAGCTGCAGGCCTTTTAATGCGTTTTTGGGTATTTAGATGATTAATTAGTTTAACATTATTCCCAGCACAAGATTAAGAGAATAATTCATTTTTTTACAAAACAGCTCAAAGACGGAATTCGAGCGAGACAGCTGAAGTGTGTGTGTGTGTTTTTTTATATCAACGCGTAAAGCATTGGACTTTATATTACATCCAGTGTTTGACTGTTTGTCTATCTCGATAACGATGTCAGAGTTTTTCCTATGCTAAAAAAAAACAAAATTATTCCTTTCTGGAAAGACTATTATGTTTAAATGGCGTATTCTCGTGATCTTGGCGTTAATTGGGGGAATACATTGCCGCGATTTGTATTAATAATAATAATATTAAAATTCAGATATTCTAATACGTAATTTTTTAAGCTCTAATATAATTTCTTGCTTATGATCTGATTTCAAACGCGCCGACAAATATGACAATCAAAAGTTTGCTGATTATCATCATTGGTGTCAATTGCAGCCCTTTAAATTACCAAGTAATAAAATAAAATAGTCTAAAATCAATGAAAACGTTCTAGCTAATGTAAAGAAATCCATTTAAAATTGCATTAATTGTGGGTAAAGTATATTTTGCTATCAAAGGGGCGACTTTTGACAATCGGCAAAACGTCGAAAGTCGCCGCCAATATCCTTCCATACGAAAAGCCGAAAAGTAACAAAAAAATACATTTTTTTAAATTATCAATCTTTTCATAACATTTAGTTACTTTCACTTTTACGTTCCGTCGTTTTACCAATCTCAGCCTTTCCAGTTTGAAGGAACGCCTACCCGCATGCACGCCTGATAACAGCAGCACGTTTCGTTGGCGTTGGAAGCAGGTGAAACAGTAGTGAGTTTTAGAATTGCGTATACGAGCAAACGCAAGTGCTGTGTGTTTGCGTCAGCTATGCGTGTTCCTCACTGCGCGTGCGCGGAGCCCAAAATTGCATTCTTGGATGGCGCATGGCGATGAGGCGCACGCACAATGTGGGGCACGCAACACTAACGCAAACGCACACCGCTTGCGTTCGCTTCTATGCGTATTCTATGCTCAATACCAAAACTCTCCAGTAAGGTACAATCCCATACCGGCTGCAGCACTACGTTGGGACAGTGAAGAGTGTTGTTTGCATTCGGAAACGACATTTCGCGAGCCATGATCGCGAGCAGTTCCGCCGTGCCCGCTGAGCAGGAGAATCGGAGGACCCTCACTAGAGCGCAGGGTGTAAGATAGACAGGTGGGGAAACGGCCCATAGAAGCCTACCGCAGCGCCGTGACCGGATTGTGTACTCGTCTGCTTGCGGGTACCCCGATTTGCGACAGATGGCGCTGCGGCGAGAGGGAAAACAATGGAATCGAATTTGCATGGAACTCTATGGGAGAGTGCGCAAAATAAACCGAGAGCACGACAGTTCTCCAATGAAAATCCACGAGAAACCATCTCCGTCAGTTTAGCCGGTCGCCACCGGTCGCCCACCCGGAGTGAGAGTTCGCTGTGCCCCACATAGATGGCGCCACAGAAAAAGAGAAAACCGAGGGGGACACAATCCGGTTGCCCATTTAGGCTCTCGTTTCCCAACCTGGCTATCTTACACCCTGCTACAGCGCTTCCCGTTTCCGCCGCGGGAGGGCGAGCGTCGAGCTGGAGACGCGAATAGCGACCTTGTATTGGCTCAGAACGGCCCTTTTTAAGCTTCGAAGGTTTGAACGGACCCCGATGGTTATTGTCAAGACAACTAGAACTATCAGCCAATCGTTTTGCGTGGTTTTGCCTTTTGTGTGTTAGTATTTGTTTGTGTCATACTATCCGGCGAGGAAGCTAAGGGCGCTATATTTCACAGGGTCCAGTGACTTTAGTTCTAGCTATTGAGAAAAAGATTGAAATCGCTGTGCTGCTGTCTTCCGAAAAAAAATATTTTAACAGAAACATACTGCTCAAAACAACTCAGCCTAGCGAATTTACGTACTGTAAAAGTTCGTTTACCTAGAGTTCGCATTCAAACGAAAACAGCCATTGTTCTTCTTGGGAAACACAATACGTATTACGTGTAACAAAACTTGACAGTCGCTGAAGACACCTTTCTTTGTGTTCATAGTTTTGTTTTCATGCTGATTCAATATATAATAAAAAAATCGTCAAACATACACATGAAAAGGGGCAAAGTCTGTCATGTAAAGCGTAAACAATCGTCGCAAGGTACGACGCAACAATGAATGCGTACACTCTGGAGGTGAAAAAATAAAATTCTTTTTTCGCCGAAAAGGTGAGAACAGAATAATCCACATTGTCATCGAGACAGCGAGATATTCTTATGTTACGTTCATTCCTCCGGCAACCTGTGCAACAATTTCTGCGCAGATCATTGTTGGTGAGGGGATAAAATAAAAGTAACCAAACTAAACATTTGTCTACCAGATTACTGCACAAACCATCCCAAACTTTGCAACGAAATCGTCGACATCTAGGGTTCAAGATAAACAAAACCATCGCATTAGTTTTTTCCTTCCTGCAATTATGTGTCTCTAAGTGCGAAAACAGATAAGAATTGTTTTTAAGGATACAATACTTTCACGTTCTACGTGCTCGGACGTTCGTCTTCTCATTTTCACAATTTGCATATCTGCTGTCATTTGTTTTCCACCTCCCAACATCGAACGAATCAATTCTCACCGTGAGCTCACGACAACCTACATTCTCAGCCCATGTGTCAAGTGGTTTACATTATACCACTCATTAGCGAGTTTTTTGAATATCGTACAAATGCTTCGTGCATACAAATAAATAGCGTCGTCGCCATTGAGCACTTGCGCCGAGCCCAAGCCGCGTTTTGAATTGGATCATAGCGTCAAAGACATTTCATTGCGTACGCGAACCTTTTGAGTACGCTATTATTAACCTCTTGCCACCAAGATTACATTCAGTCTGCTCTAGCACCGAGATCTGTGGTGTATTGTACTCTTGCGCATTAGCACCTGCATAGGTGTGTCCGTGCGTGCATGCGTGCGTGCGTGCGTGCGTGCGTGCGTGCCTGCGTGCGTGCGCGTAACTATGCACGTCCATGTGCATGTGCGTACGTGTACATATGAATCTGAATGTGCATATGTGCTTGTGCCTTTGTGCGTGTATGTGCTCTCTGACACTTTGGACAAGGCCGGAGCAATTGCCAATGCTACATATACAACCTCTTTTTGCACGCATCCTTATTCCTCATATCTTACTGAAATTGCCTTAAAATATGTGGGAAGTAACTTTGCGCTGTTCAGGGGATATCTGAAAGCAACGGCGATGGAATATAAAAGACATTAATAAACGCAAAAGAGCGTGTGCGCACCAGTTCGGCTTGTAGAAAATATATCTGAGATATCTTGATAGGGAAAAAGAAACGTTTTCGGTTTGGTGAAGAGAGGGACAGCGATTGTTAACAAGTTGTGGATGACAATTTGGTGTGTCTTTTGATGATTTTTCCTAGAGGACATGGTGAGTTGTATTACAAATGTAATTCTGGAATTTAAGATTCTTTAGAAATGCCAAATAAAAATGTTCCGCAGTTTTCAAACATTAAATTAATCCAAGTAGGAGGTCTCTGATGGGAGTATGGAAAACCCAACTGAGGCCACAGTTGCCCTTAACAAGTTTCTGCGCCAAACCAGTGAATGTCAATTGTAATGTCGGTGCTGCACGATATTTTCAGTAAATCGATGGAGATCGTATATATTCGGCATCGGAGATTCAGATATTAAAGTTAAAAAAGGTACAATACTGTATTAGTGTCAAATGTCGGTTGGAAGCTTACCGTTCGCATTGGTGGGGCACAAAAAAGCACAACTCTATCGGAGAACATCGTTGTAATCTCTTTTTTTCATGCGGTTTCGTACAACTTGAACACAGTGGCACAGCCGTTCCTTGTAGCAGTGGTTTCGAAATCCGACTTACAAGTAGGGTGACTTTGATCGCGTGACAAAAGGGGAGATGTCTAAAAAAGCCTAAGGAAGGAAAGTTAAATTTCAAGGGAGAGGATTGGTAGGTGGGACAGACTAAACGATGTATTAACGTTTTGATATCTGAGCATGAAAAAGCTGCACCCTCAAAGCCCTCAATATTAAAGAAAAGAAAAAAAAAACACTTAAGCGTTTGCATTGGCAGTGCTCTCGGGTGAAAAACAGAAAAGTCGTCGCGAACGAGCGAGATAACGGAAAAAGAATTCTGATCGAAATCAATAAAATGCACAATAAACCAAATTGTAGTACCAATCCGTCAGCTTTTATTGACGAAACGAAAAAAAGTTTTTAAGGTTGCAATGGTGGTCTAAGGGTTGCTCTCTCTTTTGTAGGGCTGGGCACTTGATAGATTAACCTAACGATTAATCAATAAATGCCTTAATCGCGATAAATGTTTACCCGGATAATCGGTTAAACCTTAACAAACAAAAAAGTAGAAATAGCAAGACTTTCACCACGCAGACGGGCACGACTAAATCTGTATGAAGCCAAGCTTTAAGTGAACTTTTGACTTAAAGTGTAGGGGCGAGACTTGTAACTCCAAACAACTATGTTCCAACCGTCCTCGAACGCCGTACAAGCCTACAAGGAACAATCAAAGGAGTTCGCTATTGCTGGGCAAAATCAACGAACCTCTTTGCCTCTGCGGCTGAAGTGTGGGTGTGGGTGTCTTTTGAGGGTTTTCAACTACGGATCATGGTTGATTAAAAATCCGAAATTGTATATTGGGCCGTTTATAAAGAATTCTAAGTTTTTTGTTTTTTTTTAACTATTATGCATGGTGATAAACGCAACCGATTAATCGACTAATTAATCGATTTAAGGTGGGAATTAATCGGGCTAAACTTTTAATCGACAACCAGCCCTTGTACTCAGCGTCAGATATTCAAATAAACAGGCCAAATTACCTGAAGAACATAATGCCGGGGATTAGGACCAAAAGAATGAACAGGCAAAATGGACACGAGAAACCACGTGTGACTTTGTCACAGAAGCGCAGGTGTCATTCTTGCTTACCTTATTCATCCTGCGTACCAAAAAACAAAAAGGTTGACAAGTTATCAGAACGTATCAGGGTTGAGCAGAAATACAAATTATATATTTCTAAACGAAATTTTCTTGATACGTTAGAAAGACACATAAAACTACTGAAACTGAAATGGGTGTCACGACAGGTATACCAAATAGATGATAATGTAGTTCGAAAAGCACTGAAAAGTTCAATTACGAATATGAAAACAATTTTGCGGGCTCTGGTAGGAGGGGGGGGGGATACTTATAGAAAGAAACATTTTTAATATTCATTTAATTAGATGTCACCGCACTTTGTATTATCCGTCGGGTACACCTGCTAGTATCTACAAAGAAAAAAGAAGAGGGGCACGATCTACATCACTTTTCAAAGAGATGCGAATTATTTCTTGAAACAAAAAAAAAACAGGTACTTACTCTAAGATTCAGCATCTATTTAAATGATCAAAATTTTGCACTCGAATTAAATTTCCCGTAGAACTAAAGTTTCGCTTACGGTAACGTGCCAATTGCACCTACCATTTATAAAAATAAAGATTATTATTATATTATAAGTGATGTTACGTGAAACAAGCAGGACTTGAATGAGTTAAAAGACGCCTTCCATCATGAAGGGAGAATAATACCCTGTGTTTCAGTGAAAACTTTAAAAAATCCTACATGTAGGATGGCTACGAAAAAAAAAATAATTTCGGAAACAAACTTCGGTCGAGACACGACAGACGTTATGGATGGCAAAAAAAAAAAAATATCAATTAGCAAGCTAATTACCAAACCTGCACTAATTAGCTTTTTTATCAGTAAAACTAAGCATGTTTTCAATTAGAGATTTGCCGAGCGTCACCTGAAAACCTCTTTAAAAGTCACTTTTAAGAAGAGTTTTAGGAAGCACGTGTTGAAGCGGTTGGTGCGCTAAAGTTGTTTCTCGTGCAGGAGGCACGAGGAAGACAATCAGAAAAAGTAATTGATATGACTATCATTCTCGTCCGTTTATAATATACAGCCTATTCTGAAAGTCGAAGGAAAAAAAAAAACGTTGAATAGGAGAAATGATAGAAAGTTTATTTGTATCGTTTACTGAGCAAATCATTTATCACTTCAACACCCATAAATGCTCGCATTTCTCGTGCGGTCTAGAATAGTTACAAGGAGGCTGTTAGGCAACACGACTAGAATAATGCGTCGGAATGCATTCCATCGTTCTTATAACGTGAGCCGCGAGGTTCATTTATTTTACCCAAAAAATCGAATGCCTCCACGATTTTACGAAATCGAGATACGCGACCTGCAAACTCTTATAATTAATCTCGTTATTGCCACAGCCCTGTTGCCAAACGCAATGACGCCTTTCATTATTTCGAAAAATACGTGCCTAATTGTTTCGTAGTTTTTTTCCAAGGAGCGTATCTCGATTTTGTTCAAACCTGGCCGGGTTGGGCAATATCGTGATACATTTGTATCGCAATAGTATTTTAGAAGTACGTTTCGTATCTGTATTTCTGTGTCGCAATACACTTTTTTCACCAGTATCTGCATTACTGTATCGAAATACATTTGTAATGTTTCTTTGTGTCGCGATACAATCAGGATGAAATGTATTTCGTTACATTTCTTGAGAAATACGCCGTCCTCCTCCCTCCCCCCTCCCCCCCCAAAAAAAAAACAAAAACAAAGGAAACTGAACATTTTCTTTCTTTTTTTTCTTTTTTACTTCTGAGGGCATTAGGGTCAAGGAGATGCTGGGGCATTGTTACTATGCTGACCAGTCGGAGAACCTTATGCCGTAGGTAGGAAGTTTATGAGTCATTGTTTGCTGGCATCCAATGCCCGCTGCTAACCGACTCTCTTCTTTGTGTACACAGTACACCCAGCCGGCAAATCTGAGTCACAGTCAGTTGCAGCACGCGCCTGGCGGTGGTTGACTTGAAATAGTAGGATGCCTCTCGCAGTGAAGTGTAACACATATTCGAATGCGTCTGCGCCATTAATATTGCAGGGCTCAAGGGTACGTCATCAGTCGACGTGAACGTGGCGCGCTGCTCTGGTGATCCGATACCCAGAAGGGAGGCCAGACGTGGCCTCGCTGTGCCGACCCAGACTTCGTACACCTACCACTCGTCTCGAGTGCGCGTTGTTTCTCGGAGTGCTCGCACCTGTGCGCCTTTGCTGGATATCTCAGGTAGCAATCTACGAGGGTCTCTGTTTGGATGACGCTAGCAGGTGAAACTTGAGGACTGCCACCCGTGCGTCATAGCGTCGTCGGCTCGGTGGGAAGGACCGTCCGTCCCGACAGCGATGCCACGGTATCGTTTTCTCAACCGTAATAGAAGACATGTAGTGTACCACCTGAAGCATTTATCCAGGATGCTTCAGGTGGTCCACCATTCTCGAAAATTCCAAACGCAACCAACTGCCTGCATGATCTCCAACGAGGTCACCTACAACGAAAGTACGTATTGTCATTTCATACATCAGCGTGGGTAAATTTCATTTTCAAGGCTACACCTACAGGTACAAGAATACCAGTTCATTCCACCGTGACGTCATGTGATCTTTGTTGACAGGAGCGCACTTATTGGACAGGAGCGTGTTTACGTTTTCATGAAAGTTAGGGCGGCATGGAATTACTTAGAGGTCGAATACTCTTCGCATCATTTGTCAGACAGACAGGATGTCAGGGAAGGGACCGCGGTCCATCCTTTATGAAACGTTTTTGAGTCCGTTGAAGGGTCCCCTTCGTCAAGAACCACTACTTTGAAGGCAAAGTACCAAGCCCGTGGGACAGTCATTTCGGGATCGAATATTTCCACTTCAAACTTCAAGCTTCAGTTGGCCTCCCAAACGAATTGGAAAAATGTATTGCAGTAACAGTATTTCAGTATCTATATTTCTTCCGTTCCTAAAACGCATTCCCGTATTTATATTTCCGAAGACTTTTTGCCTCTTTTTAAAATGTATTTCCGATAAGTATCGCGATACATTATTACCTCTATATTTGAGTCTCCGCATTTTAGCTCCTATTTTCATGTATCCCAGTATTTGTATTTCCAAATACATTCTTGAGTATTTCTGCCCAACCCTGAAACCTGGAGTAAAACGTAGAACTTGTTGTTTGTCCTTGTTTTTCAGTAGCTCGTCATTACTTCTTTCTTTTTTTTTTGTATTCCTTGTTTCGTGGTCATGCATTGAAAAACGAAAACCGTTTTTTTTTTTTTTGTTTTCCCTACTGGATTAAGCGTTTTGACTCCGGTACCAAATTATCGGTCCCCCGAAATCACTACAATAATGGCGTGCACGAGCAGTAGCGGCGTACGGGACCGTACCGTTATATTGCCTGGTTTTATCGGAAGTTTCTTAAAACGGTCTATTGACTGAAGACGAATTATAGAAGTTTCGTTTAATATAGTTGAGCGTATAATTTGAAAAGTGGACATGTAGTCAATGTGTTCTTTCTACAGAATGAAAGCGCTGGTGAAAGACGTGTCTAATAGCGCTCCGCTAAAAAAAAAGTATGTGGCACGGGTGCGGCTCGACTCTACGCGAAGCACCATGCAGTTTCTTGTCAGTTCGGCTGACTGAGGCGTAAGCCTACGCGGTTGTCGCCGCGTGGGGAAGTCAACCTCCACTTGCTCGTGAAGCGCCCTGCCAGCTTCATTGCTGCAACGGAGGCTATGGTGATAACCCCCCACCCAAGGGGAGGAGCCCTAGCATTGGGGTTCCTCTCGTGGACGGGGGGAACAAAGAGGGGCCAGCCAACACCTCCTAGACATTAAGGCCATGGCGTTCTTCTCGTGACGTCGCAAAGGAAGGTCATTGGGGGCGCGCGTCGAAGCGAACGCAACGCGCGTGGATCGACCGTCGTTACGCGCTTTTAGTCACATGCACGTGTCTTATTAGCTAAAATGAAAGCTGCACATAGCAAGGGGTCTAGAAAGCGAGTTATTACACGGGCAAAACATTACACCGCTAAATAATCGGTACTAAATGGCACAAGGTATGCGTGTAAGACGTCTATAGAAAAAAGGGATTGTTTTTGATCGAAAACATTGAGTCACGCAATTAATGCTGTAACAATGCCTATTTTTTACAGAAATAATTTGACAAAATGGTGAGACACGCAGTGATTGGACACAGCAAAAGAGATCACAGTTATAAATCAGGTAGACGTAGTTAACGCGGACACTACTAGACACGTGTCACTTACGATCATATAAGCGATGTTATCGCGTGCAGGCATTACATTATACCACGGCCACATGGCAAAATTAATGTAATTTCAATCGAATGACATTATGGGGTCGACGAATCAGCTTGCGATGCTCGTATATTCACTCAATACCGCGAGGTGATTAAATCCCATATCATTTAATGAACATATGTTACCTTTTTCGTGTGGCAGGGGTACTAAACTTACCATTTACAGTCAACTAATTTACTTCTTCCTATGGGCTCGAGCTGCCTTAGAAGAAAATAAAATTTATTTTGTATACAGTAATACCATTACCTTAATACAGTTAAGATTCCAGTATAAACGCGGTAGAGGCAATAAAATAACATTAGTATAAATGAACACATAAGCACAAACAACACGCTTTCAATACTCACACAAACGTGTTATTCATCTTCCAGTAAAAACTGGAATATTACGACGTATATTTATAAATGTCGACGCAACAGCACACGAATAACGACGAAGAACGAGATTCCATTCTATCACAAGATTTAAAAAAAGAAATCGACTGCAGCACTTTACTCGCGTCCTACATGACCAAGAAAGCCCGTAAATAAGTTGTTTCTCACCTGTCGATCGTATCTATACGTCCAGCGATATCCGCCACAAAAACATTTGAACACGAACTTCAAGAAGTCTCTCTATGTCGAGAGAAAGGTCTATCGATAATCGACCAGTATCATCGTTGACTAGTTTGCCACACGCACTGATCTCATTGACAATTGCTTAATCTCGCTGCCCCGCTTGTTCGCTGCAGCGCGAGTGAAGCCACCGGACGGCCATCATATACTCGTAGACAAATTGCGGATTTGCTAGAGTGTTGCTGCGGTTTTCCAGCGTGCAATAGACACGTTTTCTACTCGTTCGGCGTCATGCGCCGAAGAAGTTTTTTAAGACTCTTTGTAACCGTTGAAACTTGCCGTTGTGAACACGTGGAAAATTTTACGAAAGCGCAGTGCCGCAGGACAAAGGCACAACTCGTCGAAAGCAAGCTTCGCCGGTCTCGCGGCGGGGTCAACGCTTCCTTGGTACACCGAAGTGCTGCGTCTCTGTGCCTTCGCACGCGCGGATAGCGATCAAGATTCGTTTCGGCGCCGTGTGGATGTGCTTTGCGAGTGCAATGTGCGTGAAGCCATATATGTACCTCTGGGCAGCGTTTAACGTTTACCCTGACTGTATTTGTAACATGCAGCACTCAGGGTCCAGAAATGAGCTCTATCCAGTGTCCAGTGGCAACGGAAGAGGGGAGAAAGGGGCGGCATCAGCGGCGCGTTTTTGTTTTGTTTACTAGACGCTTATTACAATCAAGTACAATCGAGTGCAATGTGCGTGGCTTCACGCACATTGCACTCGCAAAGCACATCCACACGGCGCCGAAACGAATCTTGATCGCTATCCGCGCGTGCGAAGGCACAGAGACGCAGCACGTCGGTGTACCAAGGAAGCGTTGACCCCGCCGCGAGACCGGCGAAGCTTGCTTTCGACGAGTTGTGCCTTTTTCCTGCGGCACTGCGCTTTCGTAAAATTTTCCACGTGTTCACAACGGCAAGTTTCAACGGTTACAAAAAGTCTTAAAAAACTTCTTCGGCGAATGACGACGAACGAGTAGAAAACGTGTCTATTGCACGCTGGAAAACCGCAGCAACACTGGGCTTGGCAGCAGCAAACCAACATGACGCCTAAACTGTTCTTCGTTCTAGTGCAGCTGCTGATATGGGCATCCCCATGGCCAGTCGACTACCATCCTGCAAGTCACCTCATCCAAGGAAACAACCACGCCACTGCGCTGATTGTAAACGTACACTTGCCACGTGTGAACTTGCTGTCCTTAAACCTCACGTCGTATCGGCAGCCAATCCGCGTGAGCCCCAGAGTTGCATCGTCACAAGTCACCAGACCATCTACGACAACAGCGCCAGCGCCTCCGGGGTATAAAAGAGCGACCGAACCCAGCATCCATCACTGGGCTTGGCAGCAGCAAACCAACATGACGCCTAAACTGTTCTTCGTTCTTGTGCAGCTGCTGATATGGGCATCCCCATGGCCAGTCGACTACCATCCTGCAAGTCACCTCATCCAAGGAAACAACCACGCCACAGCGCTGATTGTAAACGTACACTTGCCACGTGTGAACTTGCTGTCCTTAAACCTCACGTCGTATCGGCAGCCAATCCGCGTGAGCCCCAGAGTTGCATCGTCACAAGTCACCAGACCATCTACGACAACAGCGCCAGCGCCTCCGGGGTACAAAAGAGCGACCGAACCCAGCATCAATCACTGGGCTTGGCAGCAGCAAACCAACATGACGCCTAAACTGTTCTTCGTTCTTGTGCAGGTTGGTGAATTTGATTCTGACTCTCACAAAAGCAATAACATCTGTCTTTTACTGCTGCCAAGCCCCCAGGCATGTTCTGATTTCATTTCTGCTATAAACTCCCTAATCAAGTTGGCCTTGTCTGGCGACGTAGAACTGAACACTGGGCCTACAACTGAGGAATTGCTTGCGCAGATTCTCGTGAGCCAAAACAAGATGGCTCAAGACGTAGCGGACATCAAAACGTGGAAATCGTCATTCAATCAAGCACTTGCAAACTTGATAATCGCTTAGATTCTATCGAACGGACGATTGAAAACCTGAGCATGGAAGTTAGGAAGATACAATATTGCGAGGAGAAAATAGCAGGTCTAACATCTTCCGTATCACATATTGCTTGCCAGCACATGAAACAGAAAATCAACGCCAGAGTATTAGATGCTACAATTATCAAAACAACGTGCCATGAACATGTTCGTTAGTATGCTTCAACTGATTATACATTACACTTTCAGTAAACCAACTAATTTTTCTGTGTCAATGTTGAAAATTCCTGACATGGAACGACAGACCCTGTCCTTCTACTTGGTTGTCAATTTCACACGCTGGTCGAGGTCACATTATTGAACAGTACATGAAATGATAGCCCACTGGTAAGTATAGGGTCCTGATTATCTTTACTTCACTGATGTACCTGCACCGAAGAAGACAATTATACTGACCAGACTTTCTCAAATAAATGTTACACCTCCTCCTTGCTAACAAATATTGAAAAATGGGGGCCGCCTGATATATTTTGCTTTGCTCGCTGGTGATCCTTGTCCTCCAACATCCACACTGGCTGGTGATATCAGTTGTCGTGGCTTGCATCTCTCGTGGTCCTGAAATCCAAACACAACTGTTGGAATAGGTTAAATTCTACTTAAAAATGATTGCAAAGAAACACATGTCCTTACTGCAGGTCCATGGCTTCAGGATTGGCCATTCTTTTCTGGTAGTGCTCACCTGGTGTAGGTATTGTAAAAACAAACTTGCTTCTTGATAAGCTGGTTCACCCTTTGCTGCAGCCACACTTACTGCTGGCTTTCACGACGAGACTGCCGGACAAATGGGTGGACTTCCTACTGCTCGGGGCCTTTCTGTAGAAAAAAGGTTGCGTCGTTACAGAACTGCTAGCATCGTGCAGCGGCCACACTTACTGCTGGCTTTCACGACGAGACTGCCGGACGAATGGGTGGACTTCCTACTGCTCGGGGCCTTTCTGTAGAAAAAGGTTGCGTCGTTACAGAACTGCTAGCATCGTGCAGCGGCCACACTTACTGCTGGCTTTCACGACGAGACTGCCGGACGAATGGGTGGACTTCCTACTGCTCGGGGCCTTTCTGTAGAAAAAGGGTTGCGTCGTTACAGAACTGCTAGCATCGTGCAGCGGCCACACTTACTGCTGGCTTTCACGACGAGACTGCCGGACGAAATGGGTGGACTTCGTACTGCTCGGGGCCTTTCTGTAGAAAAAGGGTTGCGTCGTTACAGAACTGCTAGCATCGTGCAGCGGCCACACTTACTGCTGGCTTTCACGACGAGACTGCCGGACGAATGGGTGGACTTCCTACTGCTCGGGGCCTTTCTGTAGAAAAAAGGTTGCGTCGTTACAGAACTGCTAGCATCGTGCAGCGGCCACACTTACTGCTGGCTTTCACGACGAGACTGCCGGACGAATGGGTGGACTTTCTACTGCTCGGGGCCTTTCTGTAGAAAAAAGGTTGCGTCGTTACAGAACTGCTAGCATCGTGCAGCGGCCACACTTACTGCTGGCTTTCACGACGAGACTGCCGGACAAATGGGTGGACTTCCTACTGCTCGGGGCCTTTCTGTAGAAAAAAGGTTGCGTCGTTACAGAACTGCTAGCATCGTGCAGCGGCCACACTTACTGCTGGCTTTCACAACGAGACTGCCGGACAAATGGGTGGACTTCCTACTGCTCGGGGCCTTTCTGTAGAAAAAGGTTGCGTCGTTACAGAACTGCTAGCATCGTGCAGCGGCCACACTTACTGCTGGCTTTCACGACGAGACTGCCGGACAAATGGGTGGACTTCCTACTGCTCGGGGCCTTTCTGTAGAAAAAAGGTTGCGTCGTTACAGAACTGCTAGCATCGTGCAGCGGCCACACTTACTGCTGGCTTTCACGACGAGACTGCCGGACAAATGGGTGGACTTCCTACTGCTCGGGGCCTTTCTGTAGAAAAAGGTTGCGTCGTTACAGAACTGCTAGCATCGTGCAGCGGCCACACTTACTGCTGGCTTTCACAACGAGACTGCCGGACAAATGGGTGGACTTCCTACTGCTCGGGGCCTTTCTGTAGAAAAATGGTTGCGTCGTTACAGAACTGCTAGCATCGTGCAGCGGCCACACTTACTGCTGGCTTTCACGACGAGACTGCCGGACAAATGGGTGGACTTCCTACTGCTCGGGGCCTTTCTGTAGAAAAATGGTTGCGTCGTTACAGAACTGCTAGCATCGTGCAGCGGCCACACTTACTGCTGGCTTTCACGACGAGACTGCCGGACAAATGGGTGGACTTCCTACTGCTCGGGGCCTTTCTGTAGAAAAAAGGTTGCGTCGTTACAGAACTGCTAGCATCGTGCAGCGGCCACACTTACTGCTGGCTTTCACGACGAGACTGCCGGACAAATGGGTGGACTTCCTACTGCTCGGGGCCTTTCTGTAGAAAAAGGTTGCGTCGTTACAGAACTGCTAGCATCGTGCAGCGGCCACACTTACTGCTGGCTTTCACGACGAGACTGCCGGACAAATGGGTGGACTTCCTACTGCTCGGGGCCTTTCTGTAGAAAAAGGTTGCGTCGTTACAGAACTGCTAGCATCGTGCAGCGGCCACACTTACTGCTGGCTTTCACGACGAGACTGCCGGACAAATGGGTGGACTTCCTACTGCTCGGGGCCTTTCTGTAGAAAAAGGTTGCGTCGTTACAGAACTGCTAGCATCGTGCAGCGGCCACACTTACTGCTGGCTTTCACGACGAGACTGCCGGACGAATGGGTGGACTTCCTACTGCTCGGGGCCTTTCTGTAGAAAAAAGGTTGCGTCGTTACAGAACTGCTAGCATCGTGCAGCGGCCACACTTACTGCTGGCTTTCACGACGAGACTGCCGGACAAATGGGTGGACTTCCTACTGCTCGGGGCCTTTCTGTAGAAAAAGGTTGCGTCGTTACAGAACTGCTAGCATCGTGCAGCGGCCACACTTACTGCTGGCTTTCACGACGAGACTGCCGGACAAATGGGTGGACTTCCTACTGCTCGGGGCCTTTCTGTAGAAAAAAGGTTGCGTCGTTACAGAACTGCTAGCATCGTGCAGCGGCCACACTTACTGCTGGCTTTCACGACGAGACTGCCGGACAAATGGGTGGACTTCCTACTGCTCGGGGCCTTTCTGTAGAAAAAAGGTTGCGTCGTTACAGAACTGCTAGCATCGTGCAGCGGCCACACTTACTGCTGGCTTTCACGACGAGACTGCCGGACGAAATGGGTGGACTTCCTACTGCTCGGGGCCTTTCTGTAGAAAAAAGGTTGCGTCGTTACAGAACTGCTAGCATCGTGCAGCGGCCACACTTACTGCTGGCTTTCACGACGAGACTGCCGGACAAATGGGTGGACTTCCTACTGCTCGGGGCCTTTCTGTAGAAAAAAGGTTGCGTCGTTACAGAACTGGTTATCCCTTTGTTGTAGCCACACTTACCACTGGCTTTGCGGATGAGATGGCAGGCTGCATGGAAGGCATGGTAATGTTCAGGGAGCCCTGTGAAAGTGGAGTCATTGATGTACTAGGACGCTCATTTTAACTGGCAGGTATACTTAGTTCAGGCTGCGGAAATGAAACATGGGTTTAGAGAGTGCCCTTACTGCAGACTGCGGCCAAAGCGGGACCTCCGTGCTTCCACTAACTCCTCCTTTGAAGGCCTGGCAAAGGCCGCGGTCATGGGCGCCGGAAAGATTCTGTGCTGGCCTTTGCCGCAGTAGCAAGACACCGCCATCGGCTATTGATGGCGATCACCTCCTTTACTAACTTGTGAACGTAGCCTGGAATTGAAGGTTTTTTTTAGAACTTTATCAAATGACCGAGCAAGTCAATTACCATAAAATGAATGCCACACTTACTCTAGGTGGGTGCTGTCTTGACGAGACAAGCTGTGTGGTGGCCCTTGCGTGCTTTGGACGTTTTCACCGCCCAGCGTGGCTTGCCCTCTCGCGTCTCAGCTTGGCAGCGATCAGCGTTCTCATTGAAATGCAGGATTGCCACTCGAGTCCTGCAGTGAAATGACATGACGTTTAATTAGGGATGAAGTTTGCAATAATAATTGTCATGCGACCATTTTTCTTGTACTTTGCGAGACCAATATCTAGTCGTTGGGGAAAAGGACTAAGTCAGGTCGTAGTAGGTTCAGGTGATAAACGACTATATGTAAACTGATTAACATAATTGCAGCTTGCAGCTTAATGATAATATTACCTTGCACGCATGCCTTCTGGAGTGAATGCCCGGGACTTGGGAGCGAAGTCAATGAGGACGCTGTGGAAGGATTCCAGGGCGAACGTCTGGCCGTGGGGGGACATCTGGGCCAGGTCCTTCAGGAGGCGCTTGTTCCCGGTGATCTGCTTGTAGTGACTGTAGGCCGGGGAGTCTGAAGAAAGAATGTGGTTTAGGAAAAGCAAACTAGGCAATGAAGGCGATAACTTACTGGGATCCATCCACATTTTTGTGGCTTCGAGAATTTCGTTGTGCACACACCGCGTGTAGCTGCCCCCGTGACCAGTGTGCTTGTCGATGACGTGGTTTTGCATGCTCAGCCAGATCTCGACGAGCAGCTCCTTGTTGCCTCCCGCAGCCATGGCAGACCAGTACATGTGGTTGGTGGTCGCCTGCGTCCACTCTTCTAGAGGTTGACATCCAGCTCGTTTTTGTGCTGCGTTCAGCTTTTTCTTCACACCTAAGATTTGACAGGATAACTCAGATAAACCTGCAGCATCTTTCCCTGAAAATGTAGGTTAAATGCAATACTTATCAAAATTTCTTACTTTTGGAGATGTGCCAAATGTCGAAGTAGTGGGCGGTTCCAGGTTCGTGCACCTCCATGTGTTTTCGTATGACAGGGTGGCGGTCAGTGCCCAAGGATTTTACATGGATACCTGCACTATATAATTTCAGAAAGTTGCAATAATAGAACTAAATGTGAGGTCAGGTATCTGAATTCGCAGCGTAGCTGCTGAGCCCTGACTGAGTGCACGTACGTTTCTCCTTGAAGAATTCCAGCAGCTTGATGAGGCCCTCCTTCTCCATGTTGACACTTCCCATGGCTCGCTCCGACTACAAGCAGAGGTGTGGCATATTTCAATCGAGTTGTGCGACCAG
Organism: Ixodes persulcatus; assembly: GCA_013358835.2. NCBI lineage: Eukaryota > Metazoa > Arthropoda > Arachnida > Ixodida > Ixodidae > Ixodes > Ixodes persulcatus. Next base: position 73,697 of record JABSTQ010007152.1, read on the forward strand.
CAAAGCAGTGTTTATATTTTCGCTCAGATTGGGTTTCTTACCTCTCCGAGCTGGACTTGGATGGAGTGGAGGATCTTGTTGATCTGCTGAACATGTGCAGTGTAGGTCAGGAACTTCGCAGAGAACCCAGGAGAGTCGAATCTCCCATCGCTGGTGATGTCAACATCCTGGTCCTCCAGCTGTCTGACCAGATCCTGTTGTTCTTGCAGGTAGACCTGTTTATGTAAATGATTGTCGCTGTTCAAACCAGGTGAACCTTACAAAGTTATGGTTATGTGTGCATAATAAACAGAAAACTTTCTTATTTGTAATTTCAGTACCTCCTAAATACACAAGTAAATCAAATTTAGTACTCATAACCATGGCTATGTTGCAGTATTTGTTTACTAAACTAAAGTCATTTTTCAACTAAGATTTCAAGCAGTGATAGAGTGCAGGCGAGCTGGTAATTAATCGACATCTTGGAAACCCTTTGTTGGTCTTATGGGAGGGAAACCGTGAAGAAAGTTCTTTCTAGATGGAGTGCTCATTCTAAACTTGTTAAAGGGGGGTGGTGAGATCACTAATTGGCAGTGCACTGTAGAAATCTTGTTTTCATTGTGTCGGGAACGCTTTCGGCGTTCAAATTAAACGTCTACTGTCGGCGGGTTATAGTTTAGATTTTATCGTTTCTAGTGCACGTAGACTGCTTGTACGTGCTTCGGTGACCGCTGAGAGGGTTCAAGGTGGAACCTTTGCTGTGGTTCTTTATTTTCATGGTTTTTCTCATAGCTTAAAAGCTTTGGGTGCAAAATTTAACGTTAATGTGGTTTTTAAGACGGACTTTCGTTTAGACAGGCTGACCCCGTTTACCTTCAGACTTGAGGGATGTTGCGGGAAAAAAACACAGAGATCCCTCGGTCTCCTGTGTCGCAGAGGTGGTATACAAGATCCCCTTTGACTGCGGATTGTGTTATGTCGGTCAGACAGGGCGTTGTTTGAATGACCGTCTTGCGGAACATAAAAGAAGTGTAAGGAATAGGGCCCAGAGTTCGGAGTTGGCAAATCATGTTGGTTCTGTTATAATTGCTCCCCTCTTTGGGGTGGAACTTCCGTTCTCTGTAACGAAAAAGAATTGTCTAGAAGGCTAATTAAGAAGACCTTGTGCATTCGCGAGCGGGGGAATTGTGTGAGCCAGCCGTCCTTGCTTATTGGTGATCGATTGAAAGAGTTTTTGCTTGTGTGAGGGGGGCTTTGTAACTTGGAGTGGGGGGGGGGGGGGAGGGGGGGGGTAGAAAATCGGGAAGCGTTTGCTTGGAAGTAGAAAATAAAGATTAGGCTTTAGCGTTTTGGAGGTCGCCGAGTATGTCGACCTTCGGGTTGTTGTTGTTCGGGACGTCGGCTCCCTTTGCGAAAGTGTTGGGGCCAGGGAGTGGCTCGGGCTGTCTGGGGCGAACTCTTTGGTCGTCTGGTTTTGCGTTTGAGTTCTTTTTTCCCTTTCTCTTTTTTTTCCCCTTTATCTTTTTCATTTGTTTGAAAGTCTATTTATTGGTGTGTTGATATCAATAAAATTCAGCTGCGTTTTTTTTATCGTTCCGATCTCAGGGTTTCCAAGATGTAAGATTTCACCCTTCCCTGCCTTTAGATCTACCTATTTAAGCACCACAAAGAAAAAAAAAAACAGAAATAAAGAAATATCTTTGAAATATTGCTCACTTCGTCGATTGCAGGGAACAGGAGGCTCTTCTGATACTTGTAGAAGGTCTGATCGCTGAAGACCTCCACGTTCATGTGGCGCAGCATCCTCAAGGTGCTTGTGACGCTTGATCCGGAGAACAGCAGGTGGCTGGACAGTAGGATGTTTCCAGCTGCCCTTCCGTTCATGAGAGGCTGACTGTCCCATATCCGCTCGTGCTTCAGGGGGCAGATGCTTTTCACCTTGATCAGTGTGCCCAGGGGGGTGATTGTGGTGTTGCAGGGCCTTGAACACTCCTGGCAGGTACTGAACAGCTCCCTCAGGCAGCTCTCGAACACCAGGAACTGTCGCTCCCCCTCTGGTGGGCCTGGTGTGTATTGATCGCTGCAGTAGAACCAAGAAAATATTTAGAAACGAAACGGAATGTAAATAAGAATAGCTTACCTCTCAAAATCTTCGTCACGAGTTGGGGAGTACGTCAGGTCAGACCCCGATGAGATGCTGCCGACTCCAGGGCTTGGCGGACTCGATGGAACTGCCTCCTCCATTGCAATGGCTGTCGCTGGTGGTACAGCTGCTGGTGGTGCAGATACTGGTGGTG
>JABSTQ010007153.1:0-64772 GCA_013358835.2 Ixodes persulcatus
GACGACAATAGTAGGCAGCTTGGTTGGTGCGCCGATTGACCCTGGCTGCGGGCCAGACGTAACACGCACCCTTTTCCCGACAGCCCATCACCACTTGCTCAACCTAAAGCGCTGAATCGGAACAACCCTTTTGCTCATGCTGGATATTGTTACCATAATGCTCGTTTTGTACTTGATGTTTCTATCTTTCCTGTTTTTTTAGCAATCAAATGAGTAAGTGACAAAAAAGGGCATAAAAAGGTTGATCAAATCGAATTTAAAATCCTTCTGGTGCGTTGGCATTGAAGACAATAGTGGTTCAAAAACAAGAGAATCAAGTATCATATGAAAAGTGCACCAAAGTAATATAGACAGTTCTTGCCATATTTAATTCACTTAGAACTGATTTCAAATTTGCTTTTAAAGGAGCTGTGCTTTTCAAAAATAAAAATAAATAGCTTGCGCATAAAGGACAAGAGGTTTACAGCTAACAAGGTTCATATAGAGTGGCACACGCTCATGAAATAAAATAAATAAATGGGTACGCCTTTTCTCATGAAATTTTGCGGAAGCCATAATTGTGTGACAGTATAATGGCTTCCACGCTTCGCGCACACGCCGGATGCTCTTCTTTTCTTAAAAAAGTAGCAGTGCCAGCTGTGTATGGCGAATCACCATTCGACCCAAATTCACTTCTCGTAAGTGTTCCCGATGTTCGGTGCTGTGTCATTCGTTTAAGAAAGGTTCCACAGAACGGAGTTGATAGTAGAGATGAGAGTTCGATTTACATGAGTGTTCTTTATTTTATTTTATAGAAACGCTCTTTAGTTCGTGACTGGGATGCTATTGACGTCTCTGTATCGGGCTTATCGTGTACAACGCCTCGCATGGCAATGCACTAGTCATGCGCAGTGCGCCCGGTGCTATCTGATAAATACCGCCTACGTCCATTAAACTATCTTCTTGTTGCTCTGCACACCATGCTGTCGACTGCCTCTTTATCATCCTGATACAGTCTCTTACGCTCTCGACGCAAGTACTTGCAGCTCGCTCGGCCTCCTCTCTCCCGCCCACTCCAGCGCAGCTGGAAACAAAGCAAAAACAAAAGCTTATTTCGCTATTTAAAGCGCGTCTTGCGACGTACTGAGTAACAAGTGAATAGTCTTGAGATGTTGCAAACTTAAACTCAAGAAGCGAACTGAGCAAAGCGTACAAATCTTGATTTTTTCATAGATTCGTTTGATTATGTGGTTTACAGTTGGTGCCAACCCGAGCAGTTCAATTGTTAGAAACGGATGCATTTGGGTTTTTTCGTTTTACCCATCTGAAGGATTGCCCTCTCACAGCATAGCCGACGCATAGCCAGTGTCTAAAATTGCTCGATGTTTGAAGAAACTTATATGGGTCTCATAAAGCCTCTGAAGCTTCATATATACATTTTGGTTTTAGTCCAAAAGAAACACCTCTTTCGTTATTGAAAATATCAGATTGCACGAAAGGTTCATCTCTTGACTAAGGGCCTATTTTGGCAACCGCTTTCTGTTCAGAATGGCAGAATATGATTGTATGAAGGAAGCCTACGAAGTCTTCAGAAAGTGCCGCACACTAAGAAAGAAAAACACCGTTTATCGAGCAACCATTCATTTGATTCGGCACACAAACTAGGCACGTGGGAAATTCGAAATGTTCCAATGGTCAGTTTCGTGACAATATCGGACTTTGAGGGTTTTCAGCGTACTCCGACACTTCAGTCTTACTGCTTTTATATGTGGGTGAAACGCGAAGTTGGCATCAAATACCAAGCAGAGTAAATTACGTTCAGACCTTAAAGATTGGTGTATTTTTGATATGCAACGATTGAAGCAGAGAATGCTCCGCCGCAGTCTTGTCAGCAGAAAATGTAAAGCAAGGGCTACGAGCGACATAAATAAAATAAAATTTATACTTGTGAAAAAAAAGTAATGACAATATTTTTTTAGTAGGCAGGGGATGCCATGGGCCCCTTGCCCCCGTGTGCACGCCTTTGTCGAACACCCCAGTTCTTTTATTAAGATTTGCAGAAACAGCCGGTATATTCCGCTGCACACTCTGACCGCAGCAGAGGCTACGATCCAATAGAACCAATCAATCAGCTCCCAAAGGACCGTCACGGCTCTCGTCATCTTCGTACATTTCTTATCACGGTTAAGATAATCACGCACAGAAGCAAGTACTTAGTCGCAGCGCCTTCGCTCTCCATAATTGGTGTAGCCGGTCATAACAAACGTACAAAGAAACTGAGCGTCGCGATAACGCACTTTATGGCGCTGCTTGGTTCACCCCATCCGATCGTTGGCTGCGGTCGTAATGCGGCGAGCAAGTCGTCTGCTTCTCACGCGGGAGTTGTGGTGACGTCAGAACAACGCCGAGTTCTGATTGGCTCTGATTGGAAGAACAGTGGGTAGACCTCAATGCTAGATGCCTTCGAGGTCTACCAACCTTTATTTTAAATCAGCCAATAAGAGGTCGAGTTTCTGACATTATCGCAACCCCTATGCAAGAAGCAGACGTACTTGCGCTCCGCACTGGAATGGAGTATAGTAGCCGGAAAGGGCGATTGGAACTCACGACTTTGATGTCTCTTACCCTTGGGCCGTTTCAAGCTGCTGTGCGCACGGCTGCTTGACCGTAAACGAGCCTGTCGGTTCCAAGGACGAGCCGGGTTTTGTCGCTCACCGCGAGCCGTTTCCGCCAGACGCTCGCTGTCGCGTCAGAGGCTCCGGGGGAGCTCGGGCTGGAGTCATTGGTGCAGCTGTTTTCTCGCGCACGCTCCAATAAACCGGGCCGCGACGCAGCTGTCTTTGGTGCCTTCGTGTACGTTCACTTTTGCTGATGTATACCTCCGATCAACCGTAGCGCTAGCAGTACAAATCAGCATCCAAACGACGGGGAAAAGTTGAGCTAGTTGGTAATACCTATTTTATCACCAACTAGCTGGTTGAATGCGCATTCAACGAGCGGTTGATCGCACATTTCATTTCTCCTCTTATTTCTATGGATAACTGATAGTTGTGTGTTCATCTGGTTTCTCCCAGAATCCGAAGTTTTATAACTAACCGCTACGTAATTCCAAGGTTATGATTTATGTTCTGAAAATTTCGAGGAGAAAATGGTGGACAACTGAGCACTCGAATACGTGATACTGATGGGCGCCAGTTACAAAGAATGAACCACATTTTTCCATTTATATTTTTAGAAAATACCTTATACATTTTGAGTAAATAACGTCTAGTCTAGAAATTTCGGCATTTGGTTAGGACCGCTAGCGCTATATTTGACCGGTGAATGAGCTTACGGCAATGCGTAAGTTATTTTTGAGGTAAGAAAAAAAATTGTATATATTAAATTGTTTTGGGCGACATCCTGTACTATTACACCTCAACCATTTTGCCGCCCAGATATTTCTTCAGGGTGCAACGCAATCTCGCAGGATTAACTCGAACCGGTAGCGTCGGCTAACGCTTCGATGTTATTTTATTGCCCAAAGTCGATTTATCGTTTTGTTCAGAATGGAAGCTTGGGCGTGTTCCTTTGTCAAGCACTGCATTGGCACTTGATGTGAGAAAGGATTGTCGCCCACCTGGGTCGGACAAACGCAATATGAAGTTGATAAATTCTCGAGGCAATGAACGTTCTTTGCTCACAGCGTTTGAATTTCCAGCTGCGTGAACAAAATTTATAGAGTCGCCTAAAACGTAAGCACTCATTGTTGGTCAGAACATAAAAATGCTCTTTCTCTGACTGCACCTCCATGTTGAGTCGGCCACATGAGTCCAGCTCGCCTACTGCAAAAAAAAAAAATTGCAAAAAATATGCGATATAAGCACGTTTGGATGGAAACATGGAGGAATGAGAGCTGACTCTTCGATCATCTAAAGACTTTGCATTATGTGTGGCCTATGACCGACTGTCTACTTGGCCCGGATTCGTTAGTTTTCTCTTTGAAGACTTCTGTATTACAGTTGCATTCCCACCTAAACCCTGACAATATAGTAATCGTATAGCTGGATCGATTGCTGGGCAATATGCAAAATAGCAGCGCCCCTAGCGGTTCAGGTGCACTCTGGGAGCAAGAGACTGTCAACGGGTAGCTTCGGTGTCGGTTTCGCCAGGCTGTGCATTTGTCGCCTACTGTCGTCTCCAGACAGCCATTGCTCACGTCGTCGTGGATTGCTCCAATCTTACGCACGATGCGGTAAGTACCCTTGACGTCACTTCGCCGTTGTGGCGGTTTGGCTCGCACCCCGTGCCAGCAAAATCGTAATTTTTTTGTTATTAGCTGCGTCTGATGTGTAGGGACGAGAAGAAAAGAGTACTTACTTTATCGCAGGTAGGTGTGGAGCACCCCACGACGACGCGAGCAATGGCGGTACGGAGGCAAGAGCAGACGACAGATGCACAACCCGGAGAAACCGAAACTACCCGTTGACAGTCTCCTGTTCCCAGAGTTTACCTGAACTGCTAGGGGCGCTGCAATTTTGCATATTGCCCATTGATCCCGTAAGTGATGAAGTCACAGCACGGCGCTCTGCTCCAAACAAACCGTTGCTAGAGCCGTTGTTAGGGACAAATGCATAGGGGCTCATGTGAGGTTAAAAATGTCTGATTAAAAACTATATATTTTTTAAGCATTGTGACTCTGAAATATCTAATCGTGAAGACTTTTCTCAGCACAACAAAGCGACGAAAAAAGCCGGTAATAATGTTTCACAACCGGTTTTGCCTTGATAGCAGACGACACAATGGCTTCGCGGGTTCAGTGTTTTTTTCTGAGGGAATGGGGTTGGTGACGATCGACGTTGAATGACGTTGGTGACGATCGACGAAACTTCTATTCTCGGGGTCAAGTTTCTGTAGGATTTCGGAAGCGAAGAGTGCGCGTGCAAAGTTTTGATTGGCACTCCAGGTGCGCGAGCGCGCGAAAGCCTTCCCGTGTAGCTCGCTTCCGCAATATTTGAAAATGTGAAAACACTGTGAAGCCCAATAACGTACGACGACGACGACGGGAAGTGTATCAAGGTCGAAGTGCAAGCCAGCACATGTTTTAAGGACTTCTGACAGCATAGTTGCTTCAGTGTACATCTGTGTGATCAAACGAACTGTCCGCCGCTTGATAATACTGTCACAGATGGAAACGGATCGACAAGCGTAAATAAGAAAGTAAACATTTGATCGGCAAACTTGTGCCTAGAAACAAAAGAAATGATAAGTGTCGACGGTGGCTGCAGCGAGTGACGATGCGTCGGCGTGACAGCTGGCTGTGAGTCGACAAAGCCGCGCTCGTACCATTATCTATACTTCGTTTCAGCTTACGTCCGAGCGCGGCCTATATTATGAGCCGAAGGGTCAATCAAAGAGCCAAAGAGGCACAACGTCATGACGTGCTTCTCTCTGGAGTTGATAGGACTTGCCGATATTCGCCGTCTCTCTGTGCGTGCTCCTCCACCGGCTAGTCTTATCAAGCGCAGAGAGCACGACATGACGTTGCGCTTTTTGCGCTGTTTGATTGGCCTTTCGGCTCATAACATCGTCCGCGCTTGGACATAAGGTGAAACGAAGCATAGCTACACTCGGTTTCTGGAGCATTCAATCAAATCAATGAAAATGCTTTATTTTTCTCCATTTGGAGAGGGAAGACAGAGAAAAAAGCAACTTAACAGTTGCTCGACAGGTCTCCATCTCCCCTAAGCAGCAGCCGAGACAGCACACAAAACAATTAACACAAAAAAGAAATGGTTTATGTAATTATTCGCTTGATATAAAACAAAAAAAAATGAAAAATCACCACACGTCATGCACCTACACTAACACTGAATGCTAAACAAAAACGACCTAGAGTGTTCGTTAGTGAGCTATGGCGAGACTGACTAGGCAAGGTCATTCTGGCCTCATTATATTGCACACTCAGGGTAAGAGTAAACTTGAATCTTCTAGAGAAACGGAAAGGAGTTCCTTCTCAGTCATGCACGCTTGGGGTCTACTGATCCTACTGAAAAATCCGTAGGATTTTTTGTAAGTTTGATGATTACAAAGCAGGTACGAAACACACACACACATACTGCGAGCCTGAAAAACGAAGTTTGGGGTTTCGAACCGCTCATGTTAGGGTCAAAATAATTGCTCTTGCATTGCAATGCACGTTAACTGCAAGATCAGAAAGGGTGCTCCACGCTGCTTTGATATCATGTTCTTTAACACATGCTTTTCTCGCTGTATTTTTAGCACATCTCTATACGTGTGAGGATTTTCGTCAAACAGTATTGCGCATCGCACGCAAATTCAATTTGTTTTTATAAACCTGATTAGTTTCATTCAGGGTGTCGAATCGAAATTTTGTCGGTTCTGTTGTATCCTGGTTCAGGTGGCAAATATATTTATTTCGAGGAGCCGAAACTAAGAATGTCCGGCCGCCACGACATACGGTGCCGAACGCCCGAGCTGCCAACCACGCGAGCCCGTGCACCTGGTTTGATGGTCCCTTCAATGATGATAGTAGGCTGTCTGCTACTTCTCTCCGAGTACGAAGACTGGAAGCGCTCCGGTGCCATGCGTCTTCGTTGAGGGTATTTTGGCATGTGCTCCAAAGTACGGGGTGAACCGCCTGGGCTTGGTGGAGTTGGAAATTCCGTTGGAGACGCAGTGCGTCCTACCGGTGAACTTCTGCTGACCGGAAACAGGAGGCCTTCGGAAGTGTCGGATGTGACTCTGTGCTTTAGGTGGTCAGCATGCACACGGCGAACTTTGAAGTTCTCATCCAGGACCTCGAAAATCACGCTGCCTACCCTTCCTTGAATCACACCCTTAATCCAGTGCTGTTTTCTCAGAGGGTGCTTGATCCAGACTTTTTGGTGAATTGCGAACGAGCGCGAGTTCAAGGGGAAGATCTGTGGAGACCTGGACGGTTTGGCCGAGGGTTTTACCAAATCAAGCACCGTCCTATAGTGTCTCTGGTTCAAAAGTTTGCATGGGGCCTTCCCAGTGGATATATGAGGGGTAATGCGGTATTGCATCAAGAAGTCTTGCAGGCTCTTCCGGCTGTTCTTTCCCTTTGCGCGACGAAGAGCGGTCTTGAACGTCTTCACGAAGTTCTCGGCTTGACCATTTGATTTCGGATGATACGGCGGCGTGAGAAGGTGGTCAATGCCGTTTTGAACCAGAAACGACTCAAATTTGGAATTAATGAACAGAGGTTCATTGTCCGTTACCAACTGTTGTGGAAGACCATGGTGCTGAAATATTTCTTTAAAGGCATCCATGGTCGCTGATGCTTTCGTAGATGTCATCGGTATGACTTCCGGCCATTTGATAAAAGCATCAATGACGATGAGGTAGTGCTTTTGGTCAAATTCTGCAAAGTCTGCATGAAGGCGATGCCAGGGTGTTCCCGGATCTTCCCAACGATGCAGGGGGACTTGCGGTCGAGTGTCCGATATTGATGCGCACTGTTCGCACTGTTGAGTTTGTTTTTCGATTTCTTGGTCCATTCTTGGCCACCAAACATAAGATCGCGCGAGCATCTTCATCTTCGTTTGGCTAATGTGACCCTCATGAAGCAGATCGAGGATAGATGGCCTGAACTTGCTAGGAATTACCGCTTGAGCATTCCACAGAATGCAACCGTCGAGCTCGGCAAGTTCTGCTTTTTGCTTGTGGAACGGTTGAATACTTAAGTCAACGATCTTCGTTGGCCATCCTTCAATGATGTGTGTGCGAACCTGGGAGAGTGTTTTATCCTTGCTTCCTTGGCGATGTCAGCTGCCCTGATGGGGAGCTTTGCCAGACTTTCATTGTGGAGTGCGAAGACATCTCCAGACTGCAATTGAATGAAAGACACGCCTTGTGACATCTCTCGGTCAAAGGCTTGATCAGGGCCTTCGGCAAATCGGGACAAACCATCAGCGTTCCCAAACTTCTCGGTTGGTACATACTCGATGGGTAGGCGTAATTCATTGAAATTAGCGCCCAACGTTGAAGTCTGTTAGCTGAAGTGACTGGAACGCCCTTGGTTGGTCCAAAAATGGTGGTCAAAGGTCGATGATCTGTGTACAAGACAAACTTGCGTCCCCAGAGATACTGGTGGAACTTACGTACACCAAAGATGATTGCCAGTGCCTCTTTCTCAATTTGGGCATACTTCCGCTCCGTCTTCATGAGTGTCTTTGAGGCGTGAGCGATGGGACATTCCCTTCCGTTGATTTTATGGTAGATCACTACTCCAACTCCCTCTGATGAAGCATCTGCCGTAAGGTAGATCGTCTTGTCAGGGTCAAAGTGAGCAAGAGCTTCGGTTGCTGATAGATGCTGTTTGATACTGTCAAAAGCGTCCACACAATCGGAGGTCCAGTTCTAGGCAGTGTCCTTTCGTAGAAGGGCGTTTAATTGTGCGGAAATCTCGGCCAAGCTTGGCAGGAACTTACTGTAGTGTTGGATCATCCCCAGAAAAGATCTCAGCTGGCTGACATTTTTGGGCTCAGGCATGTTGAGGATAGCAGAGATCTTCTTAGGGGACGGACTGAACCCTTTACAGTGAACCACTTGTCTGAGATATTCTACTTGCTCTTGAAGAAAGCTGCACTTGCTTTTCTTCAGAGTGAACCCGTATTCTTCGAGGCGCTCGAGAACTCGTTCCAGATTACGAAGATGATTGGAAGTGCCCTTCCCGGTTACAATGCTGTCATTTAGATAACAAGCCACGCCATCAAGACCTGCAGTGACCTGGTCCATTGTTCGTTGGAACACGGCTGGTGCCGACGCAATTCCAAAAGGCATTCGATGGAATTGAAACAGTCCTTTATGGGTGTTGATTACAAGGGCTTGCTTGACTTCGTTGTCTAGTTCCATCTGAAGGAACGCTTCGGAGAGATCCAACTTCGTGAATCGATTGCCTCCGTTGAGCTTGACAAACAGTTCTTCAGGTCGTGGTAGCGGATACTGAGCGATGTCCAGTTGAGGATTTACGGTGACGCTGAAGTCTCCACACACGCGGACTAAACCGTCAGCTTTGGGGACTACCACAATTGGCGTTGCCCATCTGGATACTTCAACTGGCGAAATAACCTTGTTGTTGATCTGTTTCTGCACATCCTTTTCTACCGCCGCACGTGTCGCGAACGGAATACGTCTCGGCTTGAAGAAGCGTGGTGTTGCATCAGGCTTGAACTGTAGCTGAACCTTCAGCTTCGTGCAGCAGCCAAGACTGTCGGTGAACACGCGCGAGAATCGCGTGAGCGTTGAGTCCAGCGTGGCGCGTGTAGTCAGTTCAACGGATCTAACAAACAATCTGTTCAGATCAATCTTGAGTGCATTCATCCACGTTCTTTCAAGCAAGTCGGTGTGTCTCTTCTCTGTCACCACGGCTTCCAACACAGAGGTCTGTTGGCCTAATGTGACGTCAAGAACGCACTGTCCCTTGAGCGGAATTGCCTGGTTGTTGAAACGACACAGGTTGCACTCACTTTTCTTGAGTCACGGGCATCCGAGCTTCTCCCAGGTGTCAATGTTCAGTAGTGTCAGCTTGGAACCAGTGTCCACTTGCAGATCAACGGGGATTCCTTGGACGAGACAGGTGACAAATTCGCCGTCTCTATCGCGAGTAGCGAAAACGTTCGTGACGGTTTTGACGTCCCGTTTCCGGTTTCCTCGTTGTTTGTTGCGGTCGCTGGAGTGGAACATCTTTGCAATATGGCCTTGCTTGCCGCAGCTGTTGCAGGATTCATTCCGATATCGACAAGTAGACTCAACGTGGTTGCTGTTGCCACACCGGAAACACTTGGCTGGGGTAGAAGCAGGATGCTTTACTTTGTCGACGTGCAGCGCATTTTGGTCAGGACAATTCAACTGGAGGGACTCCGTTTCAGCCCTTAGATAGGACTCGGCCAGCCGCAGTGCAGTGTCTAGCGTTAAGTCCTTCTCGATTACCAAACGTGCCCGGATGCGTGAATCGTGAAGGCCAACAATGAATGCCGTCAAGAGTGAACAGTTCCTGGCGTTGGTCTCCGTCTCATATTCGCAAGTTGCAATAATGGACCGTAATCTTGCGAGGAACTTTTTTACGTTCTCGGATTCCTCTTGACGCGCCAAAAAGAGCTTGGCTCGCTCGAACTCCTTGAATTTCCTCAGAGCGAAGTGATCCTGGAGCCGTGTGACGAGGTCCTGATACGTCAGCTCGGAGAAATTCTGAGGCTGAACCAGGGTGTACAGCAGCTGAAACGTCGTCGATCCAAGTGAAGCTATCAATAAATTTTTCTTGTCGACGTCGGTGGTTATCTTCGCGACGTCCAAGCAAGCTTGAAATCTTATCTGATAGAGCTCCCACCCTTCCTTGTCGGAGTCGAACGTCCCAGGGCCATGGAAGCGGTGGGTGCTGCTGTCTCCCACGTCTCGGTCGTTGGAGCTGGTCATCAGGGGTTCTTGGTTTTCGAAGCCAATGTTGCCGAACGAATACGGTGCCGAACGTCATTGACGTTCGGCACCGTATGTCCTGGCGGCCGGACATGCTTAGTTGTCGGCTCCTCGAAATAAATATATTTGCCACCTGAACCAGGATGCAACAGGTTCGGTTCCGGTTCGGGTTCACGGTTTTCGGTTCAGCTCCGGCTCAGTTCCGGGGAGCAAAAAATAACGGTTCAAACCGGTCTGAACTGGTTTGAACCGCTAAACTGAGAATATATTTTCCGCGTTTCTTTGGCCATAGGCACTATTTCAACAGTTAAACGAGTATCTATATAGCTTTTTATCATTCGTAAAATCCCCTTTTATTTTCAGGTAGAAAAATAGATTGCGTTATTTAATTTCGATAAAACAGTAAAAGAGAGCTAGGTTTCATATATGACTCACCATATTTTTTTCCCCTCAGTCGCATATATTTTACCTGAATCTAAAGGTTGTCAGTTTGGTTGGTCGCCTAAAATACCCGTTAATGCGAGAACTTTGCGAGCAGTATTAAAAGTCGAATCCCGCTGTACTCTTAAACGTATATATATAGGACTTCATTACACCGCATAAAATCATGAAATGAGCACGTCCTCGCCATATATATCCTGAAATCTAGCTTACAAAATACGTATTACAATATATATGATGACGACGCAACTGAGCTCAAAGCAATCATATTTGCAAAATGCAGGAAAGTTTTAGGACAAACCCTGATGGCTCTGGGCGCTCTTCCCACGGGGAGCGAGCGACCAGATCGTGTTCGGAGCTCACCTAGAACCAGGAGTATAGTTAGTTCCGCACCGCCGCGGAGAGCGCTGAGGTATGAGGTCCCTTCTCGGCGGCCACGGTGTCGGCGGCGTAGCGTGCTCGCCTTTTTCACGGTGTGGTGGTGCGTGTGTGGTGTGCGGGCAATGGCTGGCCTCGTGTTTTGCTTTGGTGTTGTGCCGACCACAGGTGCCACCATCGTGCACGAAGGTGAGACTTAACCCGAAGAAGAAGAAGAAGAAGACGAAGAATGAAGAGAACACATATTTACGGACTCTGGTGACTTGGTGGCGGCGTGGCGGCGGTGAGGTACAACTAGAAGCGGTGGGCGAGGAAATGCGGGACCATCGCTGAGAGAAACAACCGGAACGGTCGGTTTGGGAGGGATCCCATACTTGGGCGCCATCTATCCCCGTGCGAGTGAAGCGCTCAGAGTGCCAAACATAACGTGGTTGCCGCGTTGGACAGAGAGTCATCACCTAAATGTTTCTTCCACCGTGCTGGGGACGAGCAGAGCTGCGGCGCGGCTGACGTCGACTTGACGATTTCAAACAGGGTATCGGGCCGCCACCATGTTTCTGCTCATGTAGGAAAGTGCTTGCCATGTGTGCAAGCACGCTGCACATGCTTGCACACATGAGGTACCAGTGAGGCTATAGTTCTAGACGAGACAGGCATCGCCAGTATACCTGTCAATGCTCCTAGACTGACATTACAAACTAAAGTCCCTTGATACTTCTTTTACAAGTAACGACAACCAATACAAAGGACAAAACACATTCCGCTGGAACAAAATGGCGGCATTCAGTTCAAACGTTTGATGTGCTCCGCCATTCTCTTCCGAAAACCTGCACCGTCACGCAGTCGGCGCTTCAAAGAATGTCGCGACTTGTAGGAAGCTCTGATCTAGGGACTTTATTACAAAACGAGGCTTTAGCGACATCTACCAGGTGCCCTTTGCTGATCTTTCAGTTCGTTTTAAAATTAGTTTTCTTCCTTTTCCAACAAGAGATTGGGATCTACGATGGGATACTGCTCTCTTGCGGATGTATAGACCAAGAAATAAGGGCCGAAATTCTGTTGTAATATCCCTTTAAGCTGCAGTGGCTTAACCAACATGGAAGCAGACTTGTACACGTTACTGAAACATAGTAAGGAATTACATTTACAATTACTCAAGGCTAAATTGTAATGAATTACAATTACAATTACCCTCCAATAAAAGTAAGTGACCGTTACTCCAAAAAAGTAATCCGCTACTTTCGGGGCGTTACTTTCAACGTTATTGTCCTCAAGTAAGAAACAAAGGGAAGAGGGTTATTCAAATTCTCATTGTTGCCACCTGTTCCAAATTCAAACCTAACAAAGATGCAAAAATTGTTTCCTTTTTGAATGTCTTTTTATGCAGGTTTATTAATTTTTTTTTGTGTAGTCAGTTTAACTTTTTTTTTGGTCTCACATAAGGCAGGATGGTTGACTCTGAGAGTTACAAAAGGGCAATAACATTCTGTTTTATGGTCTCCTATTTGTGACTTCCAAAATCGCTGCTTTGTGCTGTGTGCAGCATTGACATATTTAATTTATTTCGGTCTACTTCATCTTCGGTGCCTGAAAGCATCTGATGGTTTTAGGTCCACGTACATGGTGATTTGAGCTTGCAAGTTTAAAAGGCGAGATGCTTTATTACGCACATTTCAGTAATTCTGAATTAGAGTACTACACAATGAGGGATTTTGTTTTTAAGGTTAGAACATAAGATGGTTGTCGTAGCAACTCCCAACATGATGCAGAGTTAGAGAAGTAGTTGCTGGAACCACACGTAAAAATAATATTCTCCTGCTAAAGGGGTGTATTGCATTCTTTTTTTAATTTTTACTTACTAGCCGCTCGAAGCTGGTGTTATTCCCAGCATGCAATATGCCATTTTTAGGATGATATTTTTCTATAGGCATGAAGTTTAACGACTTCCATCGAACCTCAAAAGTTGGAAGTGTTTGTTCTCAGTGCCTGATGTTCCGCTGGTCCATAGTAATATCTAATGTTTTATGTCCTTTATACACTCTTACAAATAGGGGGTGTATAGGGGTACACCCATTGTCCCATATGTAACACCCCAAAACTACATTTGGACGTTCAGTCCACTGACGTCGAGCTGGCGATACCAACTTTTACGAGCGGCTTGATAGCTGTGGGATATAACGTACCAAATAGCTAATGTGCGTATCAAAGACTAGAGAAAAAAAAAACACTAGTTTTGCAGAAGGGCCAAAAAAACCTTGATTGTCTTACTGTAGTTTTTAACGCGTACTTTAGCTAATTTAATAAGTTGTATCGGTCGACTATCACGCCGCTCTTGAAAGTTGGTGTCGTCGGTTCCACGTCTGTGGACTGAACGTCGACTGGTTTTTTGGGGTGTTACAAATGGGACAAGGGGTGTACCCCTATACACCCACTATTTCTTAGAGTTTAGGTGGAGGTGAAGTTACTGCTAGTCATGTGAAAGCGAAGTCACTGCTAGTTATGTATTGCTTTGTTTTGCCGTTCGCATGTGGGGTTTTCTGCAAAGAGATGTCAGGCAGCCTTTTCACATAGGTCTGATACTAAGTTCTGATGTTATTTATTGTTCTTACATTTTTAATCGTAGCAGGATTTTTTTTTATATGTGCGTGTTTTGAGCGGTGACATGCTGTATTTGTGACTTGAAATAAAAACATATCGTCATTTACGTTCGGAATAAGTACTGTCCTCACCTGTGATGCCATTTTATTACTGCTTCTGGAGTAGAGCGCAATTGGAGATACCTTCTTCCAAGCGTATCTTGCAACACAGAGCTGATACAGAGGCCAGATTCATAAAAAACCTCTTACCTACGACAACTTAGCTACGAAGTTCGTAAAGTTACGATCATCGTAAGATGAGGCGAAAACGGTATTCACAAACGCGTTCTTAAGTGAGAGGAGGAAAGTTACGACCTCCTACAGAGAAACGACGACGTCCTGTGCTGTTGCTATGGCGACTGCGTCTTCGGCAACGCGAACAACCAATCAGAGAGCTCGGCATAGTTCGGAGCACGTGGATTTTTAATAACAAACACAGGCTAACTACTCCTTGATAGTCAGCTCTATGTATGTCCTGTCCTGTCTATGTGCAAATGTTCAGTGTTCAAGCTGTTTCTCATAAACACAGGCGGCCTTTCCACCACCACTTGTCTGGGGTTCGTGTGCGTGCAGTGATATATCGACGCTAACACGATTTAAACGCTTCGTTGACTGCTACGAAGTCAACACAACTGTCATCGTTGGTAAAAGCCCCGTGCCAGTCATTTGCAAAGCGACGTAGAGAGAAACAAACCGCCGCGGCGTTTTTCGCGGCATCAGAAATGATACGTTTGAACTACGAGAGTGTCAGCAAGAGCCGCGCAAATACCTTTTCACACTCGGAGCGGACGCGCGCGTTTGATCGAACTTGGTAAGCGCTTCGGGGCCGATCTTTTACGATTGCAACTCGATACTGACGTGACACTCGGCAAAGAAAGGTTGGACCGTCATCGCGTAGCTCCCACGAACTGTTATAGCTCGACAGTGACGTAGCGTCGTGTCAGAATAAACATGGCATACTAATAACAAAGTGTACATACCGTGTTGCGAAGGTAATCCACACGGCGTTTATTTGAGCTCTATATCACACAAAACAAGGCGATAGAATCAGTGCGAGTCCCTTTCCGACGACAGCGTTCGTCACCGCTGCCTCGGAAAACAAGGAGATCGAGATGACAAGGGGAAGAGATTGACCTCTGAAATTAAGTTCAGCGATCAAACTATTCATACGGGAAGAGTCCACAAGGGTCGCGCGGGCATGTTCCATTCACCAAGCCACCTGGTCGTGGGCAGACGGTCTTGGCCAAGGACCGTCGGAGCAATGCTGTGCCGGAACAGTCGGAGTTCCTGCTAGGCCTATATTTTGCCGAGATCCCTTGGTCGGTAGGATCGTTGTCTTTGTTGCTTTTGCCGGGTGTTTGTGGATCCAGCGTTCATGTTCGTCCTGGTCGATTTCAAGTACATTTTCCTTTTTCCTTGCTGCTTGAAGTCGGGACCCGCGAGAAGAGCACGTAAAAAAATAAATGTCCGTGGGTCGTCGCGACCAACTAACTGAGCGACGCTGTCGGCCATGTTGATTTGATCGTAAAAAAAGTGCGTAAGACAGCTTCGGAGCTGTTGTAGGATTCTGTCGTAACCTGCGCAAAAGTTACGACAATTTCGTTTCGAGAATACGGATTTTCTCTCAAATTTGTCGTACGCACTTTTTTCGTCGTAAGTTCGCTTTAAAAATCCGGCCTCAGAACTTCCACCTCAGAAGGAGTGGACGTTCTGCAGCAAGATGTAGTACAAAACTCCATTGTAACTTACCCGAAAAGTCGGAGGACGCTTAAGCTTCGCGTTTAAGACTGTAACGCGATAGCGTTTTCGAATCCTCGGCTCTCCTCTGGCGTGTCGCCTCTGCACGGCTAGCCTTTGTCATTGCCATCTTGGCTACAGTCTTACGTGGCCGAGCCCGTCGCTGAGCAGGAGCAGACGTAGATGCGGCATCTGCACTCGTAGAAGACGACGACTCTGAAGAGCGCCCCGCACTGGTAGACGGCACCGCATGCATCGCACACGTGTTCTCTCCCGTCGGCCTAGCGGCGGCCCCGCGGTGGAGTACGAATTCTCCACAGACGAACGATGACGGCAAGATCGCAGCGCCACTGGGCGGGCTCAGCGACGGTCGGAAACATTTCGCTTGCCGCGACAGATGAAAACTGTACGCTTTTACGCTCAGATGAGCGTAGGTCATGTGGCAGTGACGTCATGAGTCTATCGACCAATCGGGATTGTCTCGTCATGCTAGCTTTTCTGGCACGGCACCGAGGTTGGCGCGACACGAGCTCCTGAACGCTTTCGGGTTATTCGCGTTACGCCGGCATTTCTGGCACGCCACCGCGAGGCCAGCGCCCCGCGAGCTCCTCGACGCTGTCGCGTTAAATGAAGGTAAAAACAGTCTTATTTTAAACCATGCAGTGTTACTCCTAAAAGAAGGTAGCAGCAGACCCTCAAAACATGCAGAGTTACCTCCAAAATGAAGTTACAGACCCTCAAAACGTACAGTGGTACCCCCAAAGGGGGTACCACTGTAAGTTTTGCATGTACTAACTTACCACCTAACGGAGGTTAAAAGACACCCTTTTGCATGTACTCTTACCTTCAAAACGGCTTAAAGTTCCCTCCTAGAGGGAGCATAGTGACCCCGCTAAGCCAGGGTGTAAGGTTCCATCATTGTAGCAGATGGTAACTTTACGTCCTTAAGGGAGAGGGGGGGGGGGGCACAATGACACGTCTGTTACCCCCTTAATGGCCGATTCATTGAGGACTAATCCGCAGACGGATCGATCACGTGATGACACGTTCGAGATTCGTACGTGTCACAAGCACATCCACACGAAGGAGACAACGAGCAGACGACATAGAGGGCTGACCGAATTTGTTCGCGACCCCGACTTTGCCGCGAAATTCTATCATCGCATTATCGCACTGTGACATCGTTGTCCAAAATAGAAATTGAAGTTTGCTATCGCGAAAAATTACCGTGTGCCGCTGTTACGTGCAGAGCGAGACAGAACACTGTGATAGGCTTAGCGCCACTAGCTTCGTCGCCAAGGCATGACAGTGACAATTTTTTAACAAGCATGGTCCTACCCGAGAAAACTTCGGCGTAGAAGCGATGAAGTCCCGGGCTCACGAACGGGCGTTTGAAGACCTTCACACACTTTGCGCTTAACGCCTGAGTACACCACAGTCGCAAGAAAGGTCTTGCTGGGTGGAAGGTTAATTGAACGTGCAAAAGATATCGGTGCTAGCAAAGTTTTCGCAGATGCTTCTTGACACGGCTCCGGAGGAGTACCAGAACCTGCGTCGCATCAGCCGGGCAAAGTTTCTGCAGCTTTCACGTGTGGAACCAAGAACAGCGCGACAAAATGAACCCGCGAACGCACAAAACACTGTGATGCGCCATCTTTGTTATAATTGTTCAAAAACAACAAAGACAACAGATAAAGCGTTTTACTGCTGTCGGACTGAACACTTTTTAAGTCAATCACACGCAAAACATCTGCGAGTGAAAAGGAGCTTGACTTTATCAATCCGGGTGTTCGCGGACAAGGCGCAGATTGCTGGAAGCAGTGACATGACGGTCACGTGATACACTGTCAGTGTGATACACGATCCACGGGGTAAGTCCTACACCCTGTTGTTAGAGTGTAGCCATTGTCTGCCAATACCACCTAGAAGACAAGGCCTGCACCTTTACCCCCAAACGTCATCACTGGATAGATGGATGAAGCTGAACCCTTTGAATCGGGCGGAGGCTTGTGTCACCCAGAGCCACGTTTCGAGAGTTTGGTCAATAGGAGGAGCGGGCAAAGTCAGGGCGTGCACGAGGCGCAGATAGAAGGCTTGACATGCTCTTTTGGTCAAACAGAAGCCGAAAATAATCTCCTAGCTGTGGTAGCAAGAAACACTTTTATTAAGTGCGGAAGAGTTAAATGTTCCTGGCTGAAAATATAGTCACGTGATGTGCCGCTTGAGCTCTGTTTTGCTTGGACGGAGTCTGACCTATCGGACGTGGCTCAGACGCAACGTTAGTAGAACAACTCAGTTGGGAAACTGCCATAGAGCGCGCTCTGAAAAAGTAGCACCGATCCGTACACCAGAACGGAGGCAATGCCGATCGGAACTCCGCCTCTCCCGCAGCGGCCAGTCGGGGAACTGCACGGCCGCTTGTATTGGTTCAGGAGTGCCGCATTCGATAGCGTCCTCTGTGACTGTTCTATTTTGGCTTTAATCTACCATTTTGTCGCCGAAACATATACGCTGGAAGGGGTTACAGGGATGCCAACCCCCGTCTCCCAAGCAGACGCGCCGCTATTACCACCAAAGTTAAGACGCACCCAGGTCGGGACGCGCTACCTGAAGTCACCGGTGAGACATGCGTGTCTAAGAACAATATTAATTGTGCGGCAAAACCCTGTGAACTAACATTTTATGCAAAGATCACACTCCTGCCATTTGGTACTAAACTGCAATAAAATTTCCTACAAAACAGCTTTTTTTGTTTGTTTTTACGCAAAGCCTGCTTTCTAAAATATCATGGTGACTACAGTAAAAAAAATATTGAGCCGCCATCTTGGCACTTGTAGCATGTAGGTTTACGTACTCTGGGAACATTCTGTGACTCTATCTGTAGTCATATAAAGTAACTTTCATGCTTCAACTCGTCGCTAAAGGGTGGCGCTGCTATCGTATTTAGCTCGGTCTCGGTGAACGCCAGCGGTGCAGGTTTGAAGGGTGAGTTTCCGAACTGAGTGTTCTAGTAACGTTACTCAGACGATATATTCCTGGCCTTCGGCGCCTGGTGTACATATCAAATCGACCCTTCACCTATATTTGGTTTTGCATGACTGTAATTGAAAAATCACGTGCACCATATTTTCAGTCGCCTAGAGTTACACCGACACAATTATTACGAAAATGAACCCTGGAGAAGAGGAACAAAAGAGATAAAGGACAAACACAAGTTTCCAAACACAGCTAAGTGACTAGTGAGCGACCAAAAAAATCCGCCTGGTATTAATTTGTTTCTCGCGACCACCGCCAGGGTAATATTAGCGGCTTCTGGCTAGCCACGTTCGAACCTGTAGAGACGAACTGAAGCACGCCCAGCTCGTTTTCGGACAATGTCGGCTCCTCATCTGCCACTTATGCTTCCCAATGAATGGCCAAACTCTCTCACCAAATACGGCTCTAGTGCCATCTAGACGGTGTTCTTTCTTTGTGTGTGATCCTTGCAGCACCCTTTAAATTGCACCAGTATCATCGTCAGCACGTCCCGCAGCGTCTCAGGGCGAGCGCGACGCTAGCAAGCGGCGGCGCTAAGATGGACGCGTCTGCTGCTTTGCATCGAATCTCGCCGAGCTTCGACGTATTTACCGCTTTGGGGCGGGTCGGGGATCCACTAACGATGACGTCATATGTAGGCCTTGTCTCATAGCTGGTTTGAGTCTACACCCCGTTATGCCGACGTACGAGCACGATCGTTCAAGCAGACCAGCTAGCATGCCGTATGGCTAGACCTCGGGAAATACGTGGGGGGTCCGGATAACGCGGCTAGACACAAAAAAAAGGTGTTGCCCTTACACCCCTCGCCACATATATGACACCCCTAAACTTCAGTTGGACGTACAGCGCACTGCCGTTCAACCGACACTACCAACTTTCACGAGCGGATTGATGGCCGAGTCTTTCCACCTATTAAAGTAGCTTAAGGTAGTGTTACTGACTGTAGAAAAAAGTAATCGTTTTTTTTTGTCTCTACTGCAGAACCTCAGTGTTTTTTTCTGTACTCTTTCATGCGTACTTCAGCTGTTTAATATCTTATATCGCACCGTCATCAAGCCTCTTGTAAAACTTGGGGCCGTCAGTTTGACATCAGTGCGCTGTACGGCGAGCTGAAGTTTCGGGATGTCGTCTATGTGACAAGGGGTGTAAGTTCTACACCCTTCTTTTTTTAGAGTACCAGTTATGGCGTACCTATACCTGTTTTCATCCTCAAGAACCGAAGTAAAACTAGTCCGGCTCCTCGCGGAGCATTACTAATTTCCCACTTCATGTGGATAATGAAGACATATGTAGGTGAATTTTTGATTAGATATATGTTATCTTACCAAGACGCACACGTTCCAAACGCCAAAAGCGTCAATTTTTTCTCTTACAATTAAATCTCTTAAGAACTACTTCGCGCCGCGTATGAATAATGCGCAAAACTTGCTTTTTTCTTGAGGTGAAAATGGGTATAGGTGGCTCATTTTAGAGAATGTACGGATGAAGAACGGAAGCAGAATCAAAAGCACAAGCGAAAATGGCGCTAAAATTCTTAAAACTGTGCTTAGGACACGATGTCGAAACGACAACCACGTCACAATGACAGCGATTTCCGCCAACATCGAACTGCTGTTGCTGTGACTCGCGTTAGGCGAAGGGTAAATGCCCTAGAAAATTGTAGCGTGACACTGCCCGCATAAATGCAATGAAACTTTTTTCTGCGGAGTTGTCTTCGAATTACCAATGATGGGAAGCCCAACTTGCCTCCGCCCGTCAGAACACAATGGCATTGTTCCGCTGTGTTGCCTTTTATTCCTCCAGAAATGACGAACTGCCGCAAATATAGGAGAAGAAAGCTAAAAAAACGCAGGCGAGCTGGTGAATGACATTCATAGTAACTCTGAGCCGTAGGAACAATACGAAAAACGGACAGAAGAACTAAGTCTGAATATGCTGGTCGACCGGATCTTTGCCCTCCTAAAATGGCGAGAGCGGTAAGCAAGGCCAGGAGAGGGGGTGTACTCATGCACAGAAGCTTACTGGAAAAAGGTTCATTGTGTTCATATGCCGCTTTCATGCTGTGGAATTTCGTCACTTTGCACTGTCTTAACAGTTTCACCATTGACAAATGGCATTCCACAAAAAAAACATACCGATCTTCCACATTAACAACATTTAAAGTGCACCGAGAAAACTTAGAGAGTACTTCACAGTACTTTCATGCCTGAAGCATACTTTTACTGTTCATTTTGTACATTTGCGTTTTGAGGGGGCACTGCTTTCGGACTTAAACTCTGCTGTTGCCGCAGAACCCATTTGGATAGTTAATGTGCAAGCATTTGGGTTATCTTTTGACTCAACTTTTATCAACTCCGTATGTTTCAAAGGTTTCTTTCGGAGCATGCAGTTTTCATTCATTAAAGTACAAATATAGAGCACTTTCAGTGTACTTCTTGTTTTCCAAATATAACGTTGTGTTTCTTATGTACCTAGATCTTTCATCGCTGTGCTTTTTTTCGCCTGTAATTTTGACGCACACTGTGTTGTAGCAGGGCAGTTTTGACTCCGTGCAGTTGTGTCGGTATTATCATGTTGTTGTGTGGTATGACATGTGATGATAATAATAATCTAAAAAATCTGGCCTTGAGTTCTTGAAGACCTATTCAGTTTAGTTACGTCACTTATTACAGAGCCTAAAATGACAGCAATTTCACAATAACCGCGCTAAGAACGTTATGCAATTTGATGCATTTTATATTGGTTGTGTACAAAAATTGAAATAAATAATAGCATAGGCTCGCTTCTTACTTGGAAACCAAACAATTACATGCAACTCTTACTTTGAAAAATTTTAAACCTGATTACAGCGCAAAAACTACTATTTTTAAACTAAAATGATAACATTTGTTTGAGAACACCTGTAACGAGCAGGGGCTATTTGCGAAGGTAAAAAAAATCAGAAAAAGACTTCTTGGCTAGGATTTTATTTTTAGTGAGAGATCACATAAAATGTTAACTTTCTCCACAAAAAGTTTTTTGATAGATCACATAAAAAAATCCGTGTTAAGTTTTATTTTTCTGATAATTTGATTCCTATGTCATCCTCGACTTTCTTGGCCATCAACGCCTTGGCGCATGCACTAAAGCGAGGATTTCAACTGAACAACAGACATGGCAATGTTCCCCGGGAACATTTTAGATGGCAGTCATAAAGTATAAATTAGCAGTGATTAAACGTTTGGACGCATATAGTTTTTATTCCACGGCTCTGCAATTCTTTTGCATTGAGCCCCAGCCCCATTCACAAAATTGTCAATTCCAGTTTTTCTGTACAAAATATAGACTGTCCAAGTCACCATGTTCGATCTAAAATGGACCTTAAAATCGACTGATGGACGTATCAATCTAAAATTTTCGTCAAATTAGTATTTTACCGGTCGATTTTTTCTTGTAAAATTAGAAAGCGTAGCTCCCTTTCTGTAAAAATAGGGCCAAGAAACTTGCCAGAATCAACAGCGGGCGGAGACGCAGACGACCAAGTCGAGTGGCGGGGCGCGTTTGGCGCTCGCATTGATTGATGGCGCTACCTCCATATCGAGACGGCTCGCGATCACCTTGGTTTATTGAAATGAACATAACCTTTTTGTAATATACCTTTGCTTAAAAAGTGAATGCGGACAAGAAAAGCAAAACTTAAAGTTAAAAAGACGCGGCTGCATGATGACGGTGCTTTTGCTGCCAACAGATTTCGTCTGCGTGTCGTCTGCTTTCTTTCTTTGGTCGGCGCTGCACCTTCCGACGCTGCTCCCGACGCCATCTATCAATACGCGCGCAAAACGCGCCCCGCAACTCGACTCGGTCGTCTTCGTCGCCGTCAAGCCATTGACCCTGGCAAGTTTTCTGGCCCAATTTTTTACAGAAAGGGAGCTACGCTTTGTAACTTTACAAGAAAAAACCGACCGGTAAAATACTAATTTGACGAAAAGTTTAGATTGCTACGTGCAGGCGTCGATTTTTACGGTCCTAATTAGATCAAGCCTGGTGATTTGGGACACCCTATATAGTAATGTTCACGAGGACTGCAATTGCCCGGGTATCAGACAACGGGAATTATATAGAATATTGATATTTCCTTGAAAACATTTTATTCCATGGAATGTTCCTGTAAGTGTGCTATATTTTAAGATCGAAGTATCCGCATTAAAAAAAAAAAAAAAACAACGTATCCTTAGGGGTTTCCGTCGAGAGTCGGTCACAGGTTTGGGAAAAGTTTGCCTAATTTTGACAAATATAAATGAGATGAAGGTGTCTAAAGGTAAAAGCAGACTTGGCGGATTTTCGTTCCAAGGGAACCATTGTCAAATTGTAGAACACGCGACCATCAGAGGTTGCATGTTTGACACGTTTTTCTCACCTCACGTCTGATTCTAATAAGTAAACGTTTAAATTTCGCGCAAGAGCAAGCAGATTCAAAAGCTATCCAGTGGGGCATGTTGAACACCGACTAATAATTTTGATATCTCGGACACGCTTAAAGGGGCCGAGGAACGATATGTTATTTTTCATTTTACACAATTTCACCGGCGCTAGTGTGACCCAAATATGTTCGCACGCGACGCCACTTATCAAGAAATGTCTTTGTCGCTGCGTAATATGAAGGATAAAAACTGATTCTCTATAAATCTCTAGTTTAAAAACTTGATGACATCGTCACGAGTATGCGGTGTTGACGTTGTCACGCGCACCAAATGTGGCTTGTAGATTGGACACCAGTACCGCGTGAACTCTCAATCTGGGCTGGGGACTACAATGCCTGACAGAAACAGTTTTTGCTGAGCGGAAAAAAATTCAGATATCGGTAATCTTAGATTAAACCGACCTTGCATTTTTTTTTACATCGGCGGATGTTTGTTAGTGATCTGATTTGGGGTCGGCTGTCATCACCAAGTCATTAAAGTTATTGGCACTACCATGTCGCTTTATCAATAGTTGTGAAGAAAGACTTCATGTTTTACTACTTTTAGATGGCCAGTAAGAACTACCAGATTGGGCTCGCACATCGTAAACGCGAGCTTGTTTAAAAAGTTGTGGCGTCGCAAAATTATTTTTGAATAATCTTACTCACGAACGTAGCTTTATAAACGAATAAAATTGTTAAATGTAGATTTAGGCCCCCCCCCCAAAAAAAAAAAAAAGAGACAGCAACAGCAGCAAGGATTATCACGATTTTTACTTTAAAAAGGCACAAAACTTATTGTGAATTTATATTAAATATTTAATAAATCACGGTTACATTACTATTGCAAGAAATGCGTACGTCATGAAGACATTGGAATGGCGGATTGATTAACGTCCTTACTTTGACTGAATGCTTGCAATGGCGCTCGATACTCCTTATTTCCTGCAATCATATCATCATCATCATTTATTAAACCTTAAAGGCCCTTACGGGCATTACTCAAGGTGGGGGTACCTGCTGAAAAAACATTATATAAAGAAACAAACAAAAAGTGGGTTACATGCTAAAAAACATTGTTATATAAAGCAACAAAAACAGGAAAAAATAAACACTCAAAATATCTTTAAGGAAAAACAGCTGATTAAACAGAAAAATACACATATAAAACATTTCTATAAACACGAATTAACTTTGATATTAGTGCAAATGCCAATGGATGGCCAGTTGGGATGTGAATGTGTTGTGATCTGTCTGGGTCACAATACTGTTAGGCAGGCTATTCCAGCCTGTTATTGTTAATGGCAAGGTGGAGTTAAGAAACGAAACTGACGAGGCGAAAATTGGACAAACTTTACAGACGTTATCAATGCGAGGAAATATGCGAGTGGCTGGGAATAATAGTGAAGTTCTGATGTCATGGTTATGATAGTAAATCTTGTAAAAAAGAGACAGGCGTGATAATTTTCTTCTAGATGATAGCACATCAAGGTTAGCTTTTATTTGTAAAGAAGTGATGCTGGTGTCTCGTGAGTAATCCGAAAAAATGAATCTGATTGCGCGATTTCGGAGTGCCGCTATGTTTGTTATCAATGAATGTTGCCAAGGGGACCAGATGGATGACGCGTATTCAAGTTGCGATCTTACGAGTGTAGTGGAGGCTAGTTGTTTCGCTGATGATGGTGCTAGTTTTAGATTCCGTCGAAGATAGCCAAGAGAGCAGTTAGCATCAGACAGGTCGTGTGTTATGTGCGTGTTTCATGAGAAATCGTCAGATAAGTGAACGCCAAGATATTTGTGAGATGGACACTTGGTAATTACCTGGATGCACATGGTGTAAGTAAAAGAGAAAGGACTATGAGCACGCGTGAAGGAAACGATATTTTTTTAAAGAAAAGTTATTTGTCATTTTCCACTGTTCACACCAGTCGGCTATTAGGTTAAGGTCAGCTTGTAGGGTTATGTTGTCGTTCAGGTTAGATATAGATCGGTAAATTACGCAGTCATCAGCAAAAAGTCGAATGCAGGATGTTATGTGATCAGCCTCAGGTAGTGTCCGAGAATACTGCCCTGGGGACTCCGGATGATACAGGAGAACAAGCTGACGACTGGTTGTTAACCACAGTATGCTGAGTGCGATTGGTTATAAATTGTCCTATCCATGATGTTACGAGTGGCTGAATGTGAAGTTGATTTAGCTTGAGCATGTGTAAACTATGGGATACCGTATCAAATTATTTAGAAAAATCAATGAATATGGCGTCTGTCTGAACGTTATTATCGATGTTACTGTGCATTTTATGAACAAGTTGTACTAGTTGTGATTCGCAAGAATATGATTGAACCCGTGCTGGTTTGAAAAAGGATGAGGTTATTTTCGAAATGCTTCATGACATTTGAATATATTATGTGCTCAAGTATCTTGCAGGGGACACTGGGTAGAGATATAGGACGATTATTTGATGGTAAAGTTCGATCCCCCGATTTGTGTATGGGAACCACTCTGCCAATTTTCAAATCTGTAGGAAGCTCGCCAGAAGACACAGATTGTTGGAAGATAACTAACAGAAAACGAGCTGAGTATAATTTAGTGTTTTTCAGTAATTTGGAGTTAATTTTGTCGTCCCCAGAACTGGAAGACAACTGCAACCTTTCTATAGAGCTTATGATACCTGAATACGTTATTTCAATGGCAGCCATGGGAGTGCGATATGCTTTGTTAAGATGAGGCATGCTAATGTGGTCATCTCGGGTAAATACTGAGATGAAATAGTGGTTAAGACTTTTGCGCTTTCTTCATTCGATAATGGCCACTGGTCATCACTCATTGGTTGTACAGGTTTAGACGTTTTTGATTAATTACCTTCCAGAACTTTTTAGGTTTATTGCGAAGAATGTTTACTAAGTCAATGTTAAAGAATTTCGCCTCCGCCTTTGCAATGAATTTCTGATAAATTTTAGCAATATCATTGTACTGTTTCCAAGCAAGATTGGTAGTCAGTTGTTTGGCACGGCTAAATAGTCTTTTCTTTTTTCTTTTAAGTTGGTTAAGCGTTTTTGTGAACCAGGCATTCGATTTGTCCCAAGTTATGTTTATTGACGGGATGTAAGTGTCGGCAAGGTGTACGAGTTTATTTCTGATCCTGTTTTTATAGACTCCGGCTCATATAGCCACACTGAAAGTTATCAAAAAATATTCAAGCTCGCTGTTAATTGCGGAGTAATTAGCTTTATTATAATCTTTAATGGTTTTAAAATATGGCGATTTCCGCTGAGTCTCAAGTGCAATGTTGAAATGAACTACGTCATGGTCACTAATGGGTGGGTGGTATGCTATATTTTTAACAAGTCTAGTGTCAGTAGTGAAGCACAGATCTAGAATATGACTTGTTCTTTGGATTGATCTGGTAGGTTGAGTAATCATCTGTGATAGATTAAATGTAAGACATGTGTCTATAAGTTCACCTGAAATGTGATTCGAGAATGAAAGAGTATCCCAAATTATGTCAGAACAATTGAAGTCGCCTAAGGGAATGCATGATGCGTTTGGGGATTGGTTGAAAATGAAAGAGAGTGCGTCGTGAAGCTTATAAAAAAAAACATTAACAAAGTCGGGTGGTCTATAGCCCACACCAAGGAAGATACACGCGGAGGGGGAATGCATTCGTAGCCATACCATTTCAAGGCGAGTAGGGATTTGAACAAAAGAAATTACAATATGATTCTGTACAGCAATTAGTACTCCACCCCCACGTCAGAACTCCCTATCTCGCCTATAAATATTGCAATTAAAAGTTGTGGGAATCACTTCAGAGTCGTTTACGTCAGGTCTTAGCCATCTTTCCGTTAGGAAAACAAAGTCGGCCACAGATGACTCAGTTAATAAATGAAGGTCTTCACGCTTTGGCAGTATACTTCTTATGTTAGTGTACAGTACAAAAAAAAACTTTTTTTTTTTTTAATTTGGGGGCACTGAGGGGAGTTTCGACCACACAAATAATGTGGATGCCTGTCTTCCACAACACTCTCGCTTTCAGGGTTATAAACAAAAATTTGCGTTTTAATTAAAAGTTTGTTTAATTTCAGGTTAAACGGTTTAATTTGTGGCCTGGCAAACTGTAGGAGTTCTCGACGTGCTTCACGCACGGCAGGAGAAAAGTTTTCACTCACGGCAAACATGGTCCCCTAGAACTTGTAAGCTTTCCCCAGGATTAAGTCCTTTTGCTTTGTTGAGCAAAACTTTACAATGACAGGGCGTTTTTTATCAGGGCCGAAGCGACCGATCCTGTGGGCGCGTTCAGTGATGCCAGGTTCTAATGGTAAACCAAGTTGCGCAGAGGAGATATCGGGAACCAGCTTTCCTGACTCAGCCCAGGTCTCCCCCTCTTTGTCGGATGATCCATAAAAAAAATCAAGTTTGAGCGCCGCTGCCTGTTCTCGCTATCCTTGCAACGCGTCTCCAGAACAGTCAACTCACGCCTGACGTTTGACAGTGCTTGAGCAGCTGCAGTGATTTCTTCTTTTACATCCGGTATAACGGTCTGGTGCGTCTCAAGGGCTGCCACCCTAGCTAACAATGATGCAGTGATAGCGTCACTTTTGTTTAGATCTTCCTGCAGTGGTCTTAGAGTGGCAAGCACTTCAGCTTGACCTTTTTCGAGACCTTGAACACTAAACACTACACGATTTAGTTAATTTTCTTGTTATTTTGACATGGGTCCAGAATTGTGTCGAAAGAGAATAAAGGAAAAGTAGTCTGTGTGAGAAGACGAAGGAGAAGATGCAATACCTATCTCAATGACGGCGTTCCTTCTTGATTTAACTCGGCTACACCACATAATGGCGACGAGGTAAAGTGGATTTCTCTTCATTAATGCTGCAGCGCATACCATGCGAAGACAAGAATGAGTCACGCAACGCTTCCGCCGCTACCTTCTTTTCTTGAACGGCCTGGAAGACCCGCGGTTCCATGGGACCAATGGCGACGCATGTTCGAGAATTACCTCGACTGCGTCGATGAGGCTTCTCTTACGCCGAAACGGAAAAAGGCACTGCTACTACATGCCTTAGGAACAGAAGGACAGCGAGTCTTCTTCACGTTGCCTCACGTCACTGCCGCTTCCCTTACTACACTCCCTACTGCAACGACGTCCACGGCAAGTGATGCTGCATCCACATCAAGTGTTACCATTACTACTGACGTGTATCAGGATGCTATTGCGACTCTGGAGGCACGCTACGCCGCGACGTACAACGTCATTACAGAAAGCCGCAAGTTTCGCCAGCGTACTCAAGCTCCTGGTGAAACTATTGATGAATTCCTCACTGCATTACGGGGACTTTCTAAGACTTGCAATTTCGGCTCGTCGTCCGACGAAGCAATACGTGGCCAACTGGTAGAAGGAGCTTCCATGTCTCACGTTCGTGAAAGACTCCTCCTGGAAGGTTCTGCTCTTACCCTCGAAAGAGCTTTGAAATTGGCCCGCAGCGTGGAACAGTTCAAAAAAGAAGTACAAACAACAAAGGACGCTCCTGCGGTTGTACAGAAACTTCGCAAAGCCGGAGGAAAGAACTCGAAGTTCAAATTCCAACCAGGCGTTGACGCATCAGCCAAACATCAGAGAACATGCTACCGCTGCGGATCAGCAGATCACCTTGCAAATGCTGCTACGTGTCCAGCAAGGAACAAAACCTGTTCCAAATGCAGAAAGCAGGGTCACTTGAGCTCTGTTTGTCGCGGCACAGCGTCAGCAATGGAGGTGGTGAGTACCAGGAACTTCAGTTCGCTTGAAGAAAGAGAAGAAACTGATCCTGTCACGAAAGTCTTGGAAGTTGCAGAAGTTCGCAATACCGGAATCCACGTGACAATGCAGGTAGAACAGCAAAATGTCAAATTCCTGCTTGACACTGGTTCTGCAGTTTCTATCCTTTCTCACGACATCTACCAGAAGAAATTTTCTAGTCAGCATCCACTCCAACCAGCTGCAGTACACGCACAAAACTACTCAAGACAACGCATCCCACTACTTGGATGTTTTGTGGCAACAGTCACCTACCAAGTTTCTTCAGCCCAACTTGTGCTTTACGTCGTGACACAAGGAACAACCCTGATGGGACTGGATGGACTTTCGGCATTGCGACTTCGCATTGAGGAATCTACACTGCAGTGCATGGAAACCTCAGCACCGACTTCCACTGATTTAAAAACTATCGTGGACTCTACCTATGCTCACCTGTTTACTTCAAGTATAGGTCTTGCAAAAGGGTACGAGCACCAAGTCAAGGTGAAGAAAGAAGTCGCGCCTGTGGCGGTTAAACTCCGTCGATTGCCGCTGACGGTTCGAGATGAAGTGTCTAAGGAACTTCAGAGGTTACTAGACATGAACATAATAGAACCAATCAACACATCTGAGTGGGTATCACCCATTGTCGTTGCAAGAAAGAAGGACGGAAAACTACGACTCTGCGTGGATCTCCGTGCTCCAAACAAAGCGATCATCGTCGACTGCTTTCCACTACCAAACACGGAAGAACTGCTGAATGCCTTGAATGGAGCCAAGGTATTCTCCAAGCTGGATTTAACATCAGCTTACCATCAAGTCCTTTTATCACCCGAGAGCCGCGACCTTACCGCCTTTATCACCCATGATGGCCTCTACCGCTTCAAGAGAGTGTGCTTTGGTCTGGCGTCAGCGCCCTCAGCTTTCCAAAAATTGATGTCAGACATCTTCGTCGGATGTTCGGGAGTACTTTGCTATCTCGACGACATCATCATTTTCGGTGTTGACGCAGACGACCACGCAAAGAACCTGCTGAGGGTTCTACAGCTCATTTCACACACTGGTCTGAAGCTAAATGACAAGTGTGTCTTCGGAGTAACGGAATTGACTTTCGTTGGACATACGGTCACTCCAGAAGGTGTCACTCCTCTACAAGCAAACGTCAAGGCCATACAAGAGGCACCTGCGCCAAAGGACCATCATTCCTTGCGCTCTTTTTTGGGACTTGCTGGCTACTACGCTAAGTTCCTTCGCAACTACGCAGACGAAGTAGAGCCACTAAGAGACTTACTGCGTGGTGAGAAAGCGTTCGTTTGGACAAACGAAGCTCAGCTGTGCTTCGAAAGAATCAAGCTGCTAATCGCCCACTGTAGAGCACTTTCTATGTTCCGCCCAGAATTGCCAGTCCTCGTTACGACGGACGCATCTGCATACGGCATTGGCGCAGTCCTCCAACAAGCAAACGGATCCGAACTGCGAACCATTGCGTTTGCTTCAAGGACACTTTCACCAGCAGAACGTTAATATTCTGCTGGGGAACGAGAAGCCCTTGCGTGCATTTGGGCGCTAAAACATTGGCATGTCTACCTTTGGGGACGACCTTTCACCCTCTTCACAGATCATCAGGCGCTAACCGCATTACTGAGCTCACAAGGCACGGGTCACCGTCTGCTCAGCATTGCTCGATGGACAGCATGTCTCCTAAACTACAACTTTACTGTGCGCTACAAGAGGGGCGAGGACAACGTCATCGCAGATGCTCTTTCCCGAATGCCATTACCTGCAGTGTCACCTGACACATTGGACGAGGAAATTATTTTCGTCATAGAACAACAGCCTATCTTCAAGGTCGAGATGCAGACTGCTACATCCAAAGATCCTGTGCTACAAAACGTTCTGCACTTCCTTGCTACGACATGGCCATCAAAGGTCAAGCTGGGTAACGATATCCTACCATACCATCAAGTGAGATCCGAGCTGTCAGAGGTTGATGGATTCCTTAAACGGGGAGAGCGGATTGTAGTTCCCCAGGCAATGACTTCCAAGATCATCGCCCTGGCACATGATTCACATCTAGGAATCGTCCGTACCAAACAACGGTTGAGGCAGTGGTACTGGTGGCCAGCCATGGATGCCGCTGTAGAACGTGCGGTTCATGGTTGCTTAACTTGCCAGAGTGTTAACAAGTCTGCAAAGACTTTTGCTGCTCCTTTGCATCCAATATCACTTCCCGCACATCCTTGGGACAAGCTTGGTATTGACATTGTGGGCCCAACTGAGCGAGCCTCATAACGTCAACGCTTCATCATCACAGTCATGGACTATTACAGTCGCTGGCCTGAAATTGCTTTTGCCAGTACGGTAACATCAAACTCAGTGACCAGCTTCCTACTGACTCTTTTCAGCCGTGAAGGTTATCCGACTGAGATTGTCTCGGATCACGGAAGCCAATTTACATCGGAAGAGTTTGAAGGTTTTCTACGGGAGCGTGGCATTCGTCACAACTTCTCATCGGTTTACTATCCACAGTCTAACGGAATGATAGAAAGATTCAACAGAGTTTTGAAAGGTTTTGTTCAGCTGGCAGTTCTCGAAGAACGAAACCTCGAGGAGGCATTTACCGAATACATCGGTGTTTACCGTGCAACGCCACACTCAGCTACGGGTGTGTCACCAGCATTTCCGTTGCACAATCGGCACCCCAGAACGAAGCTGAACATCGTCGGAGGGCCATCAGAAAACTTCTTCACGGACCCGACAAGCGCGATGAGTGAGCTGAAAGAGCGAATCAAGAAGCGACAGTGCGCCTCACAAGAGTACGCGGATGACAAGCGGGGTGCACGTATACCGGCTTTTCAGCCAGGCGACTTTGTCCGTGTGAAACTTGCGGGACATCATGCGAAAGGAAACATGCGTTATTCAAAACCAAGGAAAATACTAGATCGTCGGGGACCTAACGCATTCCTACTCGACGATGGAAAGGTCGGGAACGCAAGCAAGCTTTCTAAAGTTCCATGGGAGGTCTTGCCACAGCTTACCTCAGAGAAGGACAACGGGATATCACCTGCGATCTCGTGGAACCCGTCCCAAGGTGCACTCCAGCCACACAATTCTCTTCCGGCGGGAGAAAAACAGCGACTGACATCGCAGCCAAATGTTCCTGACACCGACCGACAAGAACCGCAACCACTTCGTCGGAGTTGCCGACGGCGACAACATCCGGGAAGATTTGGGGACTATGTGACATGAACAGTGCCATTGGCGAACTGGGATATTGGTTAAGTGATTAATTTCATTTCTTTTATTACTACTTCTTTTTGCCTTTTTGATATGACATATGTATATCCTTTTGAAAAAGAAGGGAAATGTTGTGTCGAAAGAGAATAAAGAAGAAGTAGTCTGTGGGAGAAGACGAAGGAGAAGATGCAATACCGATCTCAATGACGGCGTTCCCTCTTGATTTAACTCGGCTACACCACAGCGCCGCTGCCTGTTCTCGCTATCCGTGCAACGCGTCTCCAGAACAGTCAACTCACGCCTGACGTTTGACAGTGCTTGAGCAGCTGCAGTGATTTCTTCTTTTACATCCGGTATAACGGTCTGGTGCGTCTCAAGGGCTGCCAGCCTAGCTAACAATGATGCAGTGATAGCGTCCCTTTTGTTTAGATCTTCCCGCAGTGGTCTTAGAGTGGCAAGCACTTCAGCTTGACCTTTTTCGAGACCTTGAACACTAAACACTACACGATTTAGTTAATTTTCTTGTTATTTTGACATGGGTCCAGAAGTTATCTCAATGTCACCGGAAAGATGTAGCTGTAGTGTTCTAATCTTCTGACTTACAAAGGAATGAACACAAACAATAAATGTGTACGCTTAGGTTGGGCATGACACCGCAATCAAAAATGGGTTATTGTCTTTGTAACATTCAAGGTGGGATGGAACAACTAAAAGCAGAGGGAAACGTAAGGCCAGGATTCCAAGTACGGTGTCGTGCCTTGAATGACGGTTCGGTGGAGCCAGTCAAGCGGTCCCGCGCCTCTTATCGATGACCAGGGTTGCACGCTCAAAAGCGAGTGAGCGTCCGTTCCTGGCGAAATGGTCGCCGCGAAAAAAGCTGGCTGGTAGGTGGTCGTCTTGTTCAGCGCTTCGGGTTCCGGAGTGTATCCGTCGATGGTAGTCGTTGCCCCTCGTAAGGTTCTCTGCGCCGTGGACAGCAAGGTGGACAGCAAGGTGGACAGCAAGGTGGTCCGGAACACCTGAAGCAGAGGGAACCGTAAGGCCAGCATTCCAAGTTCGGTGTCGTGCTTCGAATGACGGTTCGGTGGAAGCCAGCCAAGCGGTCCCGCGCCTCTTATCGATGACCAAGGTTGCACGCTCAAAAGCGGGAGGGCGTCCGTTCCTGGAGAAATGGTCGCCACGAAGAAAGCTGTCTGGTAGGTGCTCGTCTGTTCAGCGCTTCGGGCTCTGGAGTGTATCCGTCGATTGTAGTCTTCGGCCCTCGTAGGTTTCTCGGCGTCGTGGACAGCAAGGTAAACAGCAAGGTGGTCCGGAACACCTAAAGCAGAGGGAACCATAAGGCCAGCATTCCAAGTGCGGTGTCGTGCCTCGAATGGCACAGTATGCAAAGGACTGCTGCGTTTCCCGTCCGCACCATTTGTGTCACCTCACAATATAAAATCGCGTATCATCCATTTTATTAGAAAGGACAAAACAAAATTTAGCTTCCTCTTTTTCATGCGCTAATGTGGAGTGTAGAAGAAATACAAAACGGCTTTTTTAATCTTATTCTTGATTTACATCTGAATAAAAAGATTACAAAAGAAAAGAGTTCTAAACTATGGCGCATAGTCTACAACTCTTTATTTTGGTAATCTCTTTAGGCAGACTCAAATCAAGAATAAGAATTAAAAAAAAAGCTTTGTATTTCCTTTACATTCGCCATTTATCGTTTGGGAGAGAGGAAACAAATGTTTTGCTTTGTTCTTTCTTAAACATTTTCACCAAATGTGAACATTCTCAAAGTACTCGGCGTAATAATTATATTTTTTTCTAACCGCTAAAATACCAGTACGTGATTAATATAAGTTATCATGTTTTATACATTTTTTATTTATGTAGAATTTTGATCTGAATTCGGGTTGTTACAGGAGTGATGGGGTTACAGAATTATTCAAAGCACTAATACCCAAAAAATAAACCTTCCTAATAAAAACTACAATGAAAACTAGAAAATTAGCACAACCAAACAACAAAACAATACGGTATCGTTTATGCAAGAAAGTGGGAAATATTATTCACTCACCAAATGTCTTGTACTTGCTTACAACGTAGAAAAAATACGCTACTTTGAACTATGATAACACAGAGCAGAATTGATTTGTCAAAAATCAAACAAATGGTCTTGTTTAGTGGGAAAATATTTAGGCAGATTAATTAGCGGATTGTACGCAATGGTAGGTGAATGTGACGTAAGCACACCACATTTGTGCACTGGTGTTCGCCATGGTCGATAGCACAACCTCCCAAGTACTCTTTCTTTTTGTCAAGTGTTTTTTTTTCTGTTCTTTGTATGAGTCTACATAAAAACACTCTTTAGGTTTAAATTCCTTTAGAGCCTATCCTTCTTACCACAAAGAACCTCCGCAGCTGCGATTCTTATGAAAAGATAACATTTGCAAATATTCGAATACTTCTGAAACTCCATGCATCCTAGGTTACAAGCGTGTGACGACTGACCAGCCAGCAATTGATGCAGCTAAAACTAACAATTTGTCATAAGGGAGGCCTGCGCATTTGAGACCTTTCTTTCGCCTCATGTCTAATTACATTCTCGTTATTGGCTGAAAACAAAAGGGGGCAAAATGGTTCCATTCGGTACTGAATAGTCCTTTGCTTGCTCTTTGATAGTCTTGGATAGACTCGCACGATCAGAATAATCATGCTGTGGGTTGTCGCAGGCTTTTTGAAAGAAAATATTTTTAGAACCACAATTCTTCCATTAGGTTTTAGAATGTCTTCTGCATCTTACTGCCTTCCAATTTGGTTAATATTATAGTAGCCGGTTTTGAAGGCTTACATCATACAGTGCTTTTTTTAATATAAAACTAAGAAAACTCGCTATTTGGTTTCTTGAAGACAGTTACTCAAAAAGCGAAGTTGACTGTAATTAAATCAGGTGTAGTTCTACAAAGTTCATAATTTTTTAGTTAGTCTCTTTTACCCAAAAGAGAGGACTGAGTCACACACCTATTTGGCGCTAATCTAGCGATTTTGATACCTATCTCTTCCGGAAAAAAATATGCTTAAGCCGCAAATGTGTGTTCGGTGCTCATTTGACCTTCGATGCAATAATTGACTTATTGCATTAAAAGGTAAATGAGCAGCGAACACCCTTTTGCGGATTGCGCATATTCTCCTCCGGAATGGAAAGGGTTAAAAATAGCTAGATTGACGTCAAAGGGCTCACTCAGTCCTCTTCTTCGGGCAAGAGAGACTGCCTAAACTAAAAGAGCGGGTTGTCTAGTCACTCCGGACATTTAAGTCGCGTACTCCAGGCACCCACCTGTTCCGCGTCACTCGGAAACACAATTATAAAAACTAACTAAGTGAGTCATGCACAACAAAGGTGATTCCACGTGACGTCTTTTCGACTCAAACTTTCGCCGGACGCCCCGTGGATGAACTTGCTCCGCATGTGTTTCTGTGCGTGGATGCAGTGTTTTCTGCAGCTTGGTCGTATAGATTTGCATCCTGATCAACTGCGACTGCCGGAGTAGTCGGCGACACAAAGGGGCGTGATCTGGTAGTCGATTTTTACATATACCGGTATTTACGTGACGGCGATTGAGAGTTTGACCCGTCGGTGTCCATAAAGGTCCCAATGATGTCGCCCCGGGGACTGAAATGGAAACGAATTAGAATAAACTTGAATTTATGTCGCTCAGTTTCGCCGTCGTCGGAGCCGCTCGTCGCGCTTTAGCGTTTCACTAACACCAAAAGCGAGGCGATCAACTAAGCGTCTGTGAGTAATGACGAAAGTGGAAGACACTGTTCACCAACATGGCGGAACGCGGCTGACTGGAAGGGAAAAGGCGTTTTGGGAAATCGCGCTATAAGGATACTGACTGGTTGGAAACGTCTTTATTCGTTTAAAAGGATATGAGTTAGCCGATTGCGGGACTTGCTGAGAAGGTCTTTGTCCCGTAAAGCTCTCAGCCACCCGCTAAGTGTCAGGATCTCCGTAAACAAGGCCCGCGGCGTGCGTGCGTAGAAGCCGCGTCTTGATTACCGAAGGCGTAGCGGAAAGGTAAACGCGGTCTACGAAACCTTCCTAGTGATTCCATGACCGCTGCTTGACATTGTGTATTTTAACAAAAACTGTGTTCACGGTCTGAATTTTATGTGAAAAGCGTTACGCTCGAGTTTGACGAAAAAACGTTACACACAGGCCAAGGCAACATAAAGCATTCACAGCCCACAGTAGGCAATGCATAATTATTCTGAGGGAAAAATTTCTCAATCTTAATTATTCGTTCTTACTTATATTTCGACCTAATTAATTTAAACAAGCAAGATTTACCAAGCGACACCGTGGGAATCGAACTCCGTGCCGTTCGATTCCCAGCCCGACTCATCTGCTTGGCGCCATGAGAGGAGATGAAAGAGAGGGCGAACCTCAGAACCAAGTATGACTCACAGGAGTCGGCGTGAAGTGACCGTCTCCGCGCGCAGCTCGCTGTCGCGCCGACGCGGTTGCTGAGCCGATGCGGTCGCTCTTTCGCGCTGTACCGTGGAGAGGGCTGCCGCCGACGCACCGACATACCGGATTCGCTAAGACAGCAGAGACGGTCGTCTCCACCGTTTCGACGTGGTTACACGATGATAGGTGACGGCAGCCACTCCTCCCAAAATCAAAAGGAAAAACCACCGAGGCTGTTTGGGCATCCAGCGGTTCCGACTACAAACAAAACCTATCGGCATGAAGGCCATTGTTTTTTTTGTTTTTTTTTTCGCGAAATGAGATGCATTGGTTAGTAAAGTATAGTTGCAGAACCCATGAAAACTTCTCATAAAAGCATACTCGTCACGCGCTGCGCTCATAAATAAATGTAAACTTGTCTCGAGCATTGTGATGAACAAATGAACAGATGAACAAATTAGTGCGTAGTGTGTGCAAAGTATCTAAAACAACCCAATATCTCCCCGGTATGAAGCATAACTAACCACATAGCACGCATAATGCACGCACAACACATTCTGTGTTCCTCGGGTTTATCAGAATATTAAAACAATTAGGTAAAAAAGGTTTGTTTCGGGAATTCTTTTCTGCACCTGAGGCCTTTCAGTAACGGGGTGGCATACGACAAAACTTATCATTTTGTAGTGATCCTGCTCTAAACAGAAGCCTGTAAAACATTTGGCAGAATCCAACAGCTAAGTTACTTAAGCGTTGTCTAACACACAAAAAGAAAACAATAAAATAGACGGAATAGCTA
The DNA here is from genome assembly GCA_013358835.2 of Ixodes persulcatus. Classification (NCBI taxonomy): domain Eukaryota; kingdom Metazoa; phylum Arthropoda; class Arachnida; order Ixodida; family Ixodidae; genus Ixodes; species Ixodes persulcatus. The sequence continues at coordinate 37,361 of JABSTQ010007153.1, forward strand.
CGACCACGTTTATACTATTATGATGTTTCTTGAACATTCTTAAAAGTAAGCTCCGGTTCATTTTTAATCTTGAGAAAAATGTTCAGTTCCCTTTAGTATTACCTAAAAAAGCCACACACCAAATATTGCAATCTAATTCTGTCTAAAAGTTGATGAAACTGGCCAATGAGATGCACGAAATTATCAAAATCTCCTAATCCTTGCGGGGGAGGCGCGTCTTATCCAACAGCGCAGTCAATACCACCTTTTCGGCGCAGCCCACCCCGCGCTACCTACGTACGTCATTCGCAGGGCTCACCGCAAGATTTATCTGTTTGTTTTCTGTTCTTTTTTTTTTTTCAAGCAATGTCTACAGACGGCGCGATAAGCGCGCTCCTCTTTGGGCAACGTGATTCACGGAACGCGCTTGCGTGCGTGTGCTCCCGTTGCAACGTTGTCCCGTGCGAGCATCGTTGCCTCATCGCCGGCAGCGTCCATCGCGTGCGAGAGGCAATTTGCGACGTTTTTACAGCCATAGCTGTTATGGACTCTTCCCAGCACCGAAAATTATGTCCGTTGTTGATGTTGTGGTTGTCGCAGTACTTATCGTGGATGTGGTAGTAGTTGTCATTGTTGATGTTGTAGTTGGCGATGTAGGGCGCCCGTCGTCGATGTTGCCGAAGTCTCGAAAAAGATCGCCCGCCGCCAGCGAGAATTGAACCTGGGCGCGTTAACAACCCGTCTTAAGCTTAGGGGTTCTGTAGTATTATAGCCTCCTCTATACCGACAAAGCCTGGCAGATCGCCACGAGAAGTGGCCGCCGAAATTGAAAAGGTAGAGCGGCAGACAACGAGCGAAAGGAGAACCACGTTGTGGGGTGCCCCGCTGCGGTGAGACGCCGACTTCTCCCGAACGATAGAATGTCCGCTCGTGCTCCTCGCTTTCCTCACGCTACCGCTTTTTTTCTCGTCGGGTTTGAAAACCTTGTTTCGGGTCCTCGCCGCTGCAAAAGCTTTGCGCTGACGTCCAGGCTCCCCGAGAAATGCTCTGTGCTACCAGATCCTTGCGCTCCAACTCTGCGAAGGGCTCCGTCGTCGTAGAGTGCCTCGATGTCCTTTTGTTTAGGGTGATGCCATCGTTTGTAGTACCCGATGCCGACAGCACGCGCTCATAGGGAAAATACAAAGAAATCACTGGAAACAAAATGTCGCTGTAGCGCAGTCAGCGCCACGAGCGCGTGCAGGGACACGCGCTTCAGAACAAAAAATAAAAATAAACGTTCGAAACAAAATGGCCAGATGTCATCACCCCAAGCAAAAGCGCACATGAAGGCACCCTACGTCGTCGAACTGCCAGGCTTTGTGAGTATAGAGGAGGCTATTGTATTATCCGATGCCCACGGCACGCGCTTTCTGAGAAAAAATAAATAGCAGATAACAAAATGCCGTTGTAGCACTGTCCATGCGAAGAGCTTGTGCCAGGAGACGTGTTTTCACGCGCTCCAAAACAAAAAGAAGCAAAAGCGTTCGGAACAAAATGGAACAAAACAAAAGCGTCGAGGACAAAAGAGATGTCTATTTTGTTTAGAACGCTTTTGCTCACGCACTCCACTGTGCGTGAACGAGAAGCCAATTCCCAACGACGCCGATTCCCAACGTCTCCCAGCTATTGCCGCGACTGCACTATGGAGTGTAGTGCACATCAACTTACAAAATGGCGCGACAATTTACAACACACAGAACTGCTCATTTTGTTTCTGTTTACTCCGCTTCTGCTCACGTTGTGTCTCGAATGCTTGGCAGCGATAGCTGGCAAGAAGTGGAAAGTACGAGGGGCGTTCATAAAGTTCGTATTATTGTAACAAAGGAATAGAGATTCAGCAATCAAACTCGAGTAGGAGTTGACACTTTCTCTACATATTCGCTACCAAACGTTACCCACTTTTTCTAGAGATGCACCACATGCCAGAGGCCACTGTTATAGAACTCCTCGTTTTGAGGGTTCAGAAATTGCTCCACTTCAGCAATCACTTTGTCGCCGTCCATGAAATGCTTTCCTCTTATTTGGCCACACTGGAAGCGTCTCCGCCTTTTAACCAAAGTGTCATAAACTGGGGCGTTGTCCCCGAACAACGCTCCCAGGTTGGAATGAATATCCTTGGCATTGCTTCCCTTCAAATGGAGAAAACGGATCACTGCATGTGCTTGGTACCGATGGGCGGTGCCATTTTTGTTTCGACTCCCTAGCGGCGTTCCGAGCTACTATAGCATGCGATGTTTACACTGTGCGGAAACTAGAGGGACGCGCGCTCATGTTGATGCCTGTTTTGTTCTGTTTTTTCAAATTCGTTGTGCCGATAATACGAACTTTATGAACGCCCCTCGTATATCGATGTTGTGTACGGAGCTGAACGAACAATCACTTACCTGGTTCAGGGGTTCTACTCCACACCAATTCCCATGCTTCAGTGGACTTCCACGACCATGGACGGACCCCGCACGGCAATCGAATCTTGGGAATATGCTTTCTCCAAACGATCGAACTTTGATATATTCTGATAACTTCCTACGAGAGCGCTACGACCAAAATCTTCGCGGATCGTGCGTCAAACGTCGTCGACCAGTCATAGATGTATATTTCGCCACGTGATCGTGCCGTTGCCCGCACCTATACATGCAAAGAGCGTCGTCATGTGATGCAAGTGAAGCAGTTGATTGGTCTGGCGATTACGTAGCACCCGGAGTATAGTTGTTTCTTACGAGCCTGCCAATATTGTCACCTGGCGCGCTTCTTGCTGAGAGCGGAAACCAAGCTACTGCTGCTGTACCAGAATGTAGCAGTGGCACAGCCAGGGTGTGTGCTATCTCGTCAGCAGATGCTTCATTCGAAGATGTCTGTAGTGCTATCTCGTCAGCAGATGCTTCATTCGAAGATGTCTTTAAACGAGACATGGAGCCAGCCAGACAAACTACACTGAAACAGACGTGTTTGAACATGCTCACAAAATGTACTTGCTAAATATTATTTGAGTGTCTCCTAAATTATTTGTTTTAATGTGCCATGTACACAGACACCCTTTTGGGTGTTAGCGACCATGTGGAAACAAAAACAAACTTGTCAGACATCCACTCATATTTAGGCATCGACCACATCTTCAGGTATATCGATTTAGGGGTTTGATATTATGGGTTCTTTTACAAAACAAGGTCTTGACTGCAGCTCTAATGCCGTATGTTTTGTTGCAGATTTGTTGAACTATGATGGTTGCTCTGACTTGTCCGTTTTGGGTGTGACAGTTCGACGCCTCGTGGAGAACAAGACAGGTGCCCCGGGACATACATAAGAAGCTTAACGAACCGCAGCACAGGACGTAAAGTTGCGGAAATGGTGTCCCCCGCCTGCAAGTGAAAAAACGCCAGGCCCTTTGTCAATGGACTTGGATGTAACTCCCAAATATGTGCAGCCTGAGGCTGAATCCATGGACACAAGCCACGAGGAGAGCGACTTCAGTGAGACCTCCAACGAGCCAAATGACTTGGGTACAAGCTAGCGACCAGATGACCCCATAGACTTTGAAGATAAACCAGGCTTTTTAGACAGCAGTGCTTGGTTCAACGAATCAGTCAACTCAGACAATGAAACATATTATGAATATGTGCCCACTGTGTACTTTAAAAAGTAATGTTTTTATGCAGTGGATAGAATAAAGACAGGTTTTATTGGATTACACGTGAAATGCACTGAAAAAATCATTTTACACAAAGAGCAAGAAAAAAGCCTTTGAAATTTATGGGATTCAAACTATTGCTTTCTGGTTGTGTCTGTTCTCTTCATTTCATAAGGAAGGAAACTGGAATGTTTCTTTAGCGGCAGGGGAATCGATCAAGGAAACGAATCTCCTGTTCTGTGCATCAATGCTTCTGTTGCTGCTTGCATTTTGCATCTACTGCCTGGCTCCCACACAAAACAAGATGACACATAGGGGTATCCTGGTGCATGCCGTCATCACATGCATGCAGGACGTGGGAGAACCAGCCTCGGATTAATGGCAAGGGAGTCCTCAACATCCTGCTGCCTGTTGCAGTCACCTACTCTGGAGCAAGCCCTAGACGGGTTCTTCGCCTGTTGGGTTGCTTAGGCGTTGCAGTCCTACAAAAATCACAGATTTGCATGGTCCAAGACAGTCTTGTACTTTCTGCCGTCACAAAGGTGGGGACACCTGCCTTCAAAAATGTGACCTGGCTGGACACTGATGAGGTTGAGATGAGATTTGGTCTCACTATTTCAAGGCCTGTACAGCGGAGCAGACCACCATTTTGACAGCGATGCACGGCAGCAGCCCTCATCTCGCAGGTGATGGCCATGCTGATTTGCCCGGCTGCTCTGCCAAGTATGAAACATACACCCTGCTAGACACTAACGTCAGCAAGATTTGTCACTTCGAGGTTGTGCAGGTAAAAACTGGCTAAATGGAATATTTTTTATTGGCCATAATGTTGCTTGCTTGAGGTATTGATTTTACTACCCTTCCTTTCTGCGCCAGTCAGTCAACAGAGCTGAAATCCAGTAATGATATGACACAGGTGACCTCAAGCTTTCTTTGGTCTTCCTTCTTTGCGATGGTCATTCTCCGTCTGTGCTTGTGACTGGCCAGCACAATGGAGTGAATTTCCTCGCGAAGAACAGATCACAAAGCCTTGATTTGACGCAGGTCACACCGCTAAAGGTGATATACTCTAAAAAAGTTATTCCAACATCCATCGCTTAAAAGTACAACTTGCCATAAAATATACCAAGCATTCGCCCTTGTGCCTACTCCCAATTTTGAAGCATTCAAAAAATAAGCAATCGACATCAAATGCTCATGCCAGTAGACATCTGCGCCAACCAAGCTAACCGAGGTAACCTTTCATGCACGCCGCTTCTTCGAATACACTAGTGAAAAGTGGTAAACTTTGATGCAAGAGCTTGAAGACGGAATTAAGCTGATGCGAACGATACGTCTACTTTAAACATTAGAAGTTGCACCATACTCGTATACACCGTTCCAATGTTTACAAATGCACAGTCCAGCGTGCAATCTCCACGGCTCGTAACACACATGCTCATCGCTAATCGAAAAAACTCAACCTGATATGTGTCTCTTCTGCTTTTCCCCTCTTGAGCGTACCAAATGCCTATCTCGTATTTCTTGCAACAGTCTTTAACTTGTAGATAGGCGATGGCTCGGTATTTTAGAGTGGGGTGAATCATTATTGTAGTATACAACATACTGTAAACGACTACATTTTCGCGGGGACCTAATTTTCGTGAATTTCGCGAATCGCCTACAATTCGCGAAAAATACGTCCCGCGAACAATTCGGGCAATATGTGAACGCTACGAAAGCTACACTCGATTCGCAAAAATTACAACCCGCGAATAATTTCAAATTTTCAGCTTTGGCCCGATTCGCGAAAATTTGAGCCCGCGAAAATTAAGTCGTTAACAGTAATTTGGTTTTCAATAGGCATTGTGCGAAAGCGCAAATTATTCTAGGATTATAATTGAACAGAACGCAAGAACGACATAGTTATTGCTCCCTGACGTGTCTTTAAAATGCGTGCATAAAATTTTCGTTATACACTCGCTGATTTTTTATTGTAAAGTTTGTGCAACATGGATCATTGCCAATATATTTGAGGTGTTATTCTAGCATGGTTTTATAAGCACATCAAACAGATTTATTGTAGCAATTAAAAGGTCCACGTTTGTGCTACACCAAGATCGCGAATTTTTCCATAGAGCATGCTGCTGAGATTTTACAATATAGCCATATTTTGACCACCGTAAAATCATGAAAATGATCCAAATTAAAATTTGGAGAAAATCATGTAAAACTAGGGGATGGGCTATTCTTGGGCAAACACTATGTAAGAATATGTCCTTCGTGTATTTTCCAAATCTTAGAAAATTGAGGGGTGGGCACTTATTGTGGAATGGGCGGATGCTCGGTATTTTACGTATGCCAAATATGAATGCTTTGATTTTCTTCCAACCAAGGCCGCACTGAAATTATGTTTTCTCATTTTAGGCTTTCGGAGCAAGATGTCCGTGGTAGAAAAAACGAAACGCAAGAGCGTCTTAAATTCACGAGCGAAGTCCGTGTGCGCGCACGTGTACTCGTGTGCCAAGACAAGCGACGACAATAGTGCAGTTTTTGCAAAGGGACATCGGTGATGCGGCACATCGTCAACGTGAATCAGCACCCTGACCCCCTGTATCCTGCATGCACCCATGCCCCGTTTGAAGACCGCTGGTGGCTTCAGGAAGTTAAAAGGGATTGCTTTTTGAAACGTTAATGTTATTTCTTCAACGTTAATTCTCGGCTAAGCATTTATTAAAAATCTTGTCTCCTTGAACGCTGTCTTAACAAGTTTAAATCATGTAACTCATTCAAGGAGGTCATCTTAAACCCAGCTCATGGAACTTACGTGACAAATGGATCACGCAGAAAAGATCTGTAATAACAAAACTCTGTAGTATTACTACTCGTTGAACATATTTTAAACCTTATTTTTTTGCCAGCAATTACTTTCTTCTGAAATTATAAAAAAATACTCAAAATAAGCCAAAGACATCCAACATGTACGTGTGAGTTTCTAAACACCTGAAAAAATTTAAATATATTCTGCAGTACTAGACATTTAATATACACTTATTTTGTGAGCGAAAATCTCGAGACTGAGAAATTCTGAACTCGTAAAATGTTCAGAAGTTTTTGTAAAAAGTTCAGTATTCCCAGCTGTAAAATTTTATCACATGTGAAATTGCAGTTGCAGCTTATTTTCTGTCAAAAGAATGGAGCTGTTGGGGCACTGGTCAAATTCCGAAATGTGCGTTGGCCTTGACAGTTATTATTTCGCAGTTTCCAACTGCAGCGACTGAGTCATACATGGCCCTTAAGGTTGCCCTGATGTCACAACAGCTGTTGAAGGATATCCCCAGGATATCTGAAGATGGACAGGCGTAACGCCTGGAATCTTTCCACAGCCTGCTGCTGAGGTGCACTCTAAAGTTTACCCACTTCTCCTTTGAAGGCATGAAGGAACGGTAGGCTTGAATTTAGAAATTGGCTAGTCATGTTGTTTACTCTATAGTATTGATATGATTGCAAAATATGCTGGGGACAGTTTTATCGACGTTTTTCCCATTTTTATTGCCTTTATAAGACTGTCATTGGTGTCTTGCATCATAATCATAACACCGACAGGAAGCAGGCTGCTACAAATGCGGGGAAAGAGCGTTTCTACCAGAAGTATTGAAAAGGAAGAAAGGGCAAGGGGGACGTCTCTTAAATCACCGCGCCTGCATCGTACGGTAAGTGTCAATACCTTAATGCAGACATTGCCTTTAGCTTGACAACCATGATTTTTCACTTAAGTAGACTGTGTTCAGTGGCTGCTCCACTGCTGCCTGAGGCCTTTACGACGCACCGGGAGGCCACAGCCGCCAGAGGACCCCGTTGTCGTCTGCAACCTCTCATGCAGCGTCGCCCAGGGCCCCGACAAACTGGCCGCCGTAGCAGGCCGCAGGTCCCGCTTCGCCATTCTTCCGTAGTGGGAACACGCGTTCCTGACCGAGGTAAATATTTCTCGGATCCGAGCCACCACACAGCATGCGAGCCTTACACGGTGAAACCTACCCAGTTTTACTACACCTACCAGAAAAACCGCTTGCAGATCTGTACTTCCTGAAAACATTAACGATTGGACGCAACTGAGAGAGTTTGCAGAAAGCTTCCCCTGTGGTATGTATTAAACAGGGTATTTAGTAATATTCACAGTTGCATTTCGTCGCCTAGTGTTTATAATTCGTCTGCTATCAGTAATAGTTCTAGCTTGAAATGTACCGGTAGTTTTTGTTTATCTGCACGAAATGTAAAAAGAAAATGTTACTTAAGGACATTTGATTTTGCTATTAGCTTGAACGAATTTCCGGCCACTTAGAACAGGGTTGCTTGTGCTGTTAACCTACAAATTAACATGTATATATATTTTTTAAATTATTGAATTTAAATGGCATATTGCATTGACGCAATTGAAGACCAATCTCCATACTGTATGCTCCAATTGCGCTATTATATAGAGGTACAAAAAATTGGGCACTACCGACAAAAGTACCTCACTTCAGCAGCTGATTCAAACCGAAACTGATCTAGAAAAAGAGCGACAATGACGTCAACGTCTCCGATCTCGCTTGGCGTCAAAGTAACGACGTCATCTGTGATGCCGGCACTAATCTTTCTGTCTTTTTTCTGCTTGCGGTACTGCGTCATTTCCTTCTCCGGCGGGCATTTTCTTCGTAAAATACAAGCAGTTATAAAAAAGACAGAAAGAGAACAACACAATGCGATAGTGCCGGCGGGGCAGCCCGCGTCATAGATGGCGTCGTTACTGTGATGCAGAGCAAGGGTGAAAATGTCGACGTCTCTGGCTCCCTTTTTCTCGATTACTTTTTGGTTGAAATAGCCAGCAGAAGTGAAGTAATTTTTCAGGTAGTGCGCGAACTTTCTTTTTTGTTTATGTCATCGTGCGAGTAGAACATATAGTATAAAGATGGGCCTCCGATTTCGTAAATGCAACATGCCCTTTAAGGTCATTATTTAAAAATTAAAATATTTCCGTCAATTAGTGAACTAAAAATCTACTAAATCTTTTTTTTTTTCAATTTGGTACAAATAAAAGAGCACTGTATTTGACGTCAAGCGAATTTGCGCGTTTTAATGTTGTGTTTATATTTTATTAGCGTATTACAGTAAAACAGTGAAAGTGGTTCAAAGCAACGTACATTTTATGGCTAAACACAATACAAATTACAAAAATCTTTAAATCAAAAAGCACCAAAGTTTGCGTAAAATTTAATCTCTCTGTGGACAGCGATTTTTGAAGTGATGAAGAAAACGATGCAGCTATTACGTCCTGGTTTGTAGGTCAAATGATTGCTTTTCTCTAACGAGCTAGTGTCAGTGCAGAAAAAGTAAATGAAGTGTAGGCAGTATCAAGAAGCTACAGTAAAGCTTCTAGATTTTTTACTGAAGTACATAAATTAATAACTCCCCTCGAAGATCAAATGGCCTACGCTAAGTTTTTAGCCTTTTTTCAAGACTATGTTAAAGTATTTCAGTTATGCTGTATATTTCTAAGAAAAAATTACAGGAAATAGTTTGAAGCAGAGTCATCACAAAATAGTCATAAGTTACAGACCACCACATTCGTGAAAGACCCAAAATGTATGTATAAAACTTGTGAAGAACAGGAAAATACACACGGTCAAGCAACGATTGCCAAAATTATAAGTCTCAACTAATTTTATTACTTCTCATCTTTATTTTTCAGAGCGACGCGGAAATCGGTAGTGGGCTTGGGATACGCGAATTGGGTGTTTGGAAAAATTCGACATTTCCGCCTCATGGCAGTGAAGGGTAAATTCACTGTGCACTTCCCGTTTGCATATGCTAAAAATGTTCTTTTCCTGAATGAAAAGGTCTAAAAGCGCTGAATGAGCACCTAAAAGGTGAGTGACTCTGTCTTACCTTTGGGCAAGAGAGACTGACTAAATATATATAAGCAGAGCAAAACCACCCGCATTAATATTACAGCCAACTGCTTTCTTGGAGCTACGGTCTTCCTGGAATCGTAAAGTGAGTACCCTTACTTCTATACTTAAAAGAAACGTTTTGCTTGTGTGCCTTTGAAATACTCCACATTATCAAATGAACCTAATTCGAGGACAATAGGCAGTAAAAAATGCTAAAAACATTCTAAAACATCCTTAAAGAACTGTGGTTCCGAAAATAGTGTCATCCCAAAAGCCTGCCACAGTCCACATCAGGATTGTCCGGATTTTACGAAAGCAATGAGAGCAATTGATTCAAGGTTTAATGGCGGAGAGGAGTGAATGTATCGGATTTTGTTCGCATCGCATAATGTGCGGTAATTATAGTTTCCAGATGCAAGATACACCAGGCATGCATAGGTCTGTTCTAGAAGACGGTTAATTTTTGCTGCAGTATTCACTGTCTGATCAATTCCCAAGCGCATTGTTTAAGCTAAGCCCATGGTGCAAAACGTTCTGGAGACATTTTAGTATTTTTGACTGCTTACGTAACAAAAAAGGGGCAGCTGAAGAAGCACTTTTTTACTGCAGGATGGTAAAACATGTTTGAATACAACCTAGAATAAAACCAGATATGAAAAATATATTTTCTTCGGTATGACATAATCGACTACGGCCGTCTTCAGTGAACGAATGTGGCGGGTTTTAGAAACTCATCAAGCCGATTTTCTAATATTCGCCAATTATTTTTTTTTAGTAGTCTAATGCTACCGAATACAATGGCTGTCTTAGTTTAGGAAACCTAAATTCGCTGACTGTTTATGAACAGCCACCGCGCGTCTACTTTTCCATGGAGCACGTCAGAGCCAATCGTCGCCTTCAATGCAAAAAGCAGTAGATAACGAGATGGAGAAAGCGATCCTCTTCGATAATGCAATCCGCGATTCGCATTAGACCAATATCTTAAGGCTGAACTCCATGGGACGAATTATGTGACGAATAACTGGCGAACGCCGCCCGGCGGCTTTTGCTCTGCGCGTGGAATCAACACAGTGGCTGCTACGTCGCGCGCAAAGCGAGCGTGACGTCGGGCGGCGTTCGCCAGTTATTCGTCACATAATTCGTCCCACGGAGTTCAGCCTTCAGTCGCGTAAGCTGCTTGGCTTACTCGCGTACAGGCCAATAATCGCTTCTGTCGCTTGCGATGATTTTCTTTGCGCCGTGCTCTGCAGTAAAGAGAAGCGCAAGCCTTGTTAATCAGTTAATCAACAGTGCCCATATTACTGGGTTAAATGGGGTAATTAGTTTCCAATCGTTAAATGAATGTTAACGCGATAGCGTTTACGAGCTCGTGTCGCTCGTGTTATGGAACCAAAAATCCCATAATGCGACATGCTTAGCCAAGTGTGACGTTCCATGTGACGTCACACGTGGCTGTGACGTCATGAATTTATGGACCCACTAAACTTGGCAAAAAAATTGTCCGCCAAATTTAGCGAAAAAATTTCCACCAAATTTAGCGGAAAGTTTTCCACTAAATTGAGCGTGTTGATAGGGTCATGACATCACAACCACATGTGAGGTCACACGTCACGTGACATGATGTCACATGTGACGCTACCAACTATACCACGCACACACCTTTGCACGGCTTAGGAAGGAGCGCGTGGTTATATGAGAGGTCTGCGAACGGGACCCGATAAAGCTATCGCGTTCCGCTCTTAAAGGCGAAGCTTAAGCCTCCCCCAATTTTTGTTTGTTTCATGTTCTAAAAATGTATAAAATAAATAAAATTCTGCTATGGCATACTAGCATTTCTGGCAACTAGAAGAAAATAAATGTTTATATTCATCGCTTATGCTTTAAATATGTCCTTTTTTAAAATGTTTATACACACCAAACTCTACAATGATAATGCCTTTGCGCATATTCTGCCAGTTTCGTGCTGAGTGCTGAAGAGAGACAAAATAAATCTTATTTTCGATATTTCGGGTAAGATCCGGTTGATGAATTTTTTTTTTTGCAGGTCACACATATGGCGGGGTCAATAAAGGTAGCAGTTCTATGTGTGCTGTGCCACCTAATCGGTGCCAATAACCAGCATAAATCACTACTAGAAGTATTCAAGAAACACAAGGACATTAAAAGCGTGAGAACTGCCAGTCTATTGTTGGTGTAGTTCTATAATATAGCAGTTAAAACATAAATGTAAAGTGTCTTTAATTTTTTTGCACGTTTCGAAGGAGCGTTTTTACAATTTCATTTTCACTTATAACACTGTCATCGCCATTTTCAATATTATAAAATCTGGAAATTTTAAGAAACGTGAAAAATAAATTTGCAACAATATCAAAATAATCTTTAGAAACAATCACGCTTGCACACACAAGACCAGCAGTACGCATGCGCAGCAATCTGTTTTTGGGAAGAAAAAAGCATCCTTGTTAGGTCGCAGGCGATATGGAAAGCCCAAGCGAGAGTGTGGCACCGAACACTTCAGTACTATAAAGAGTGTTTTTCTTTGCCAAATCGTTAAAATTGCGAAATTACGTTCTCCAAGCTCAATTTTTGGACAAAGGCGCATGCTTCCTACCAAAAGTCTACAACCCCGACTGGTGTCAAACCCGAGTTAGAGGATAGTACCACCCTTGAAAAATAGCATACCGCTGAGAGAAATTGTCTATATCGCCTAATTACTCACATGTCACGTTAATAAAAAAAAGCCAGATCGTTAAAATTGCTGAACGTTTAGACGAACGCGCATGCTTTCTGCCCGAATGCTAGAACCCCAACTAGTGTCAAACCCGAGTTAGAATGCAGTGCGTCCCTGTAAAATAGCATACTGCTGAGAACAATTGTCTATATTGCCTAATTACTCACGTGCCACGTCATTAAAGAGGAGCCGAATTGTTAAATTTGCAAAATTACGTTGTCCAAGCTTAATTTTCGGACAAACGCGCATGCTTCCTGCCCAAAGGCTAGAACCCCAGTTAGTGTGAAGTCTGAGTTAGAGAATAGTGCCATCCCTGTAAAATAACATACCACTGAAAGCAATCGTCTATATCGCCTAAGTACTCACGTGCCACGTTAATAAAGAAAAGCCAAATCGTTAAAATTGCGAAATAACGTTCTCTAAGCTTAAGTTTTGGACAAACATGCATGCTTCTTGCCCAAACGCTAGAACCCCGACTAGTGTCGAATTCTAGCTAGAGGATAGCACCATCCCTGCGAACTTGCGTAACGCTGAGAGCAATCGTCTATATCGCCTAATTACTCACGTGTGACCTTAATAAAGAAAAGCCAAAATCGTTAAAATTGCGAAATTACTTTCTCCAAGCTCAATTTTTTGGACAAACGCGCATGCCTGATGTCCAAAGGCTAGAAGCCCGACTAGTGCCAAATTCGAGTTAGAGGTAGTACCATCCCTGTACAATTGCATACCGCTGAGAGCAATCGTCTATATAGCCTAATTACTCACTTGTCACGTTAATAAAAAAACGCCAAATCATTAAGATATCGAAATTACGTTCTTCGAGCTTAAGTTGAAGCTGAAAAAGTTGAAGCTGAAAAAGTCAACATGCGTTCACTTTTTGTCCGTGGCTCCGGCGTCTGTAACTTGTACAGATGCAAAAAAAAAATTAATATTATTATTAATATTCACGTGTCACATTAATAACGGAAAGCCAAATTGTTAAACTTGCGAAATTACGTTCTCCAAGCTCAATGTTTGGGCAAACGCGCATGCTTCTTGCCGAAAGGCTATAACCCGATAAAGTTTCAAATTTAAGTTTGGAGGTGGTAACATCCCTGTGAAATTGAATACCGCTAAGATCAATAATCTACATCGCATATTTACTCAGGTGTCACATCATTAAAGAAGAGCCAAATTGTTAAAATTCCGAAATTACGTTCTTCAAGCTTAATTTTTGGACAATCGCGCATGCTTCTTACCCTAAGGCTTGAGCCCCGACTAGTGTCAAACCCAAGTTAGAACATAGTACCGACACTGTGAAATAGCATACCGCTTTGAGCAATCGTTTTTATTGCCTAATTACTCAGGTGTCACGTCATTAAAGGGGAGCTAAATCGTTGAAATTGCGATATTACGTTCTCCAAGCTCAATTTTCGGACAAACGCGCATGGTTCCTGCCGAAAGGCTAGGACCCCGACTTCTGTCAAACCCGAGTTAGAGGATAGTACCTTTCCCGTAAAATGGCATACCGCTAAAAGAGCAATCCTCTTCATCGCTTAATTACTCTCGTGTCATGGCATTAAAGAGGAGCCAAATCATTAAAATTGCTGAATGTTTTGACGAACGCGCATTTTCCTGCCCAAAGGCTAGAACCCCGACTTGTGTAAAACCCGAGTTAGACGATAGTACCGTCACTGTACAATAGCATACCCTTGAGAGCGATTTGCTATTTCATCTAATTACTCAGGTGTCACGTCATTAAAAAGGAGCTGAATCGTTAAAATTTCGAAAAAAACTCTCCAAGTTAAAGTTTGAGACGATCGCGCATGATTCCTGCCTAACCCCGACTCGTGTCACACTCGTGTTAGATTATTGTACTTTTCACGTACAACAGCACATCACCTAAAGCAATTACATATTTTGTCTAATTACTGGAGGCTTGTTTCATTAATCGTTAGGCTGGGCAGCTAAAAACGCGAAAATATTATGAGCAATCAGACTTGGACTCTTTGGTTAATGTTGATTAACGTTACAGCGCACCACAAGAGAAACACCAACTCGCCCAGTCAGCAGTCTTATCAGCTTATACTTTGGTTAATACTTTTTATGTACAGTGAATCGCATACCATCGAGAGCTATTGCATGTTTTGTCTAATTACTCGAGGTTTTGGTCATTAAAATAAATATAGGCTAGGAAGCTGGGAACGCGAAAATAATATATTCAAGCTGACTTGTCGTTTTTTTAAACAGACATGTCTTTGGATGATGATAATGATCACTGGATAAGGGGAACAAGGGGAGCAGAGGACATACAGGAATCTCCAAACACAAGTAGGTGACTGGTGCGCGACTAAAAAATTCGTCTGGTCCTGATATCCAACCAGGGACCTCTCCATTTACAGTGGAGCCCTCTACCAACTGAGCTAACCAGGAGTTAGACGTCAGTAGAGCAGACGGGTTTTATCAGCTGCCACCACTTTAACACCAACAAGGATGAATGCCCGTCATTTTAATGTTATTATGATCAATGCAAAGGTGCATTAATAAAAATCCCTGGAGAAGGGAAACAAGGTGGACAAAGGACATACACAAATCTCCAAACGCTGAAACTGGATGAGTCCCTTGTTCGATATCAGGACCAGGTAGATTTTTTCGGTCGCGCACCTGTCACCTAGCTGTGTTTGGAGAATTGTGTATGTACTTCGTACCCCTTTTTCCCCTTCTTCAGGGATTATTATCATCATTCTTGTCCAGCTCGCCTTGACCTTTGCATTAATCATAATGACATTAGAAGTGAGGCCGTTCACCCGTGTTGGTGTTCGAGTGGTGGCAGCTAATAAAACCTGTTTGCTCCACTGACGTCTAAATCCTGGTTAGCTCAGTTGGTAGAGCGCTCCGCTGGAAATGGAGAGGTCCCTGGTTCGGACGAGGACCAGGCGGATGTTTTGGATCGCGCACCAGTCACCTAGCTGTGTTTGGAGATTTTGTTTGTCCTTTGTCCCCATTGAACCTCTTCAGCAGAGATTATAAATGCTATTATTGTCTAGCTCGCTTGCACCTTTGCAGTATTGCATTAAAAAAACTATAAAGTCCTTCTCTAAAATAATAATTATTTTCAAATTTCTTATCTGAGGCTCGTCGCAGCCAAAGAATGCTGAAAACTAGAGTGACCACAAGTCTCGTGAAAAACCGAATTGGTTTAAGGAATGCTGTTTAGCGTTGTGCTGCTGTGCTCGTCGTCGTTTGACACAATTGTGGTCTGATGGTGCGCTGTTTTGTCGCGTGTTATTTTGACGTAGGCAGTTTTTGTCGCCACTGAGCTTTCTTTGATACTGTTTTGCAGTGTTGTCTTTATTATAAAGAAAACCAACGCCCTAGCTTTATTTGTTAGTTCAACAAAAACCAACGTGTTGTAAGATTTGTTGCCGTCCTCAAAATGCAAACGACGAAATACATTACACAAACAAAGGTAGCGCAAAAGAGAAGGACAAGTAGGAGTCAATTCGCTTTACGCGCACGAGAGTGCCAGTGTGCCCCATTTGTCCATCGAAGAAAAATTAAAAGGAAATTCAGCGATCATAGAACACGAGAAATTGATGAGGCGCAAGTTATAGCAGCTAAGGGGGATGCATGCATCAGTGCACCATCGGTAGCCTTGTCGGTGAAGGAACTGCACTGCTCACAAATTTTTGTCTGAGAAGTTTGCTTTACTAACGAGATTTCTAGAAACCTCTCTCTTTCCCTTTTTTTTTTTTTGGAGTTGGTCTACATTCCAACTCGGGTTTTGCCGCTTTTTCTTTCCTTTTTCCTTTTCTTTTTCAAGTGCTCATATTAGTGTACTTATGGATTTTTAACCACTCTTCTTTTCTTGTTTCTTAGTTTTGAAGTAAAAAAAGAACTTTTGCTCTGTTTTGGCCTTATTTTGTTTCTCATTTCGTAGATTTTCTTGCGCTTCAGTTTTATCTTCCTTTGTTTCGTCACTAAACGCCAGTTGTGAGCAACATTTCGTTTTAGTCCGCGCTTGTCCGTATCTGTCTTCTACTTGTCCTTCTCTTTTGCGCTACCTTTATTTGTGTAATGTATAACCAACCTTCGCGTCATATGATCTTAGTATAACGAAATCCAGTTAATCTACCAAACAAATTTGAAGAACGTTACATATTAGTTAATTTAGATATCAGTATCATTTGGCAGTGATGAGTTGCTGATACGAACTTCGACAAGAATAAACGTTTAGAGAAGAAGATCATGGTGTTTATTATAATATTTTTTATACAATTTGTAAGTATACTTTTTAAATTTTGACTGGATTTACTTTAATGTCTAGGTGACACATTTTGAAACGTTGATGCGGAAAAGGCATTTCCTCCTTTCGGCGCAGTTTACAAAATGAAAATAATTCGCTAAAAGCCGAAAAAGTATCCATCAAAAGTTACGAGGAACGAGAAACCCAATTTAGTAGACCACACCGTAATGTCATAACAGAAATTACTTTATTCGTTAGCCTTTTAGAAATCTTACGATTACGTTAGTGCGTTGGCGAAAAAAAAAGTAACATATTACCAGTAACATCGTTCCTTGTAGCACTTTACTTCCACGACTGCTGTGGTTGTTTACAGCATGCTATTCTAATCGAGTTGTTCTACGCATGCATTTTTATGGCGTATTATCTTGTCGCTTGCTAGTTTCATCCACTGAGAAACATGTGTTATTGAATCAATTATGCTTCACTTTTGCAGCTATTCAAAGAAGGAAAGACGTATTACATCACAGCGGGTACAATCAAAAAAGGTCCCGAGCAGTCTCCAAAATACGATTTGTACTGCGGTGAAGTGACGGTTAAACATATTGCGCCTCAAATTGTCATACAAAAGCGCTATCTGTATCACCCGAGAGGAAAATGGACCTGGTATGTAGTCGCGAACCTTATAAGTATGTAAAAGGCTATTTTGTGGAAGCTTCTGAATAAGAAATTGCGAATTTGAATGCCTTTACAGCTGCGATCGCATAGCATTCTCATTTGATCAAATATTCCCACCGTTCAGTGTCTTGAAGGGGAGTTTGGGCCAGTCCGTTCCTTGCAAGCCAGTCAGGCATCTTTATGCATTTCGGGACGTGTGACACTTTTTTTAGGACTCGTTTTCAGTATCATATAATCCTTGCCATTGTAAGATACAGAGAATGTTTTTGGCATACTACCAGATGCCATGTTCCCGCACACAAGCGCGCGCGCGCTTATAACGTCTACGAAACTGCTGTTTATTGTGATAAAATAAACTATTTTTAATAATATTAAAAATAGGTAAACAGGTAAACAAAATAAAAATATCGGCAAAAAACGATCGGACTTCGCGCTCTATTTTATATTTTCGACGCCTATTATTTCTAAGCGGACACATTCCGTCGTCATATTCTAAACATGATGTTAGGGCATGAAAGAAGAACAAAATGAGTTGAAAGGAGGGCCGTTATTTTTGCTCAAAAAGGGAATTGTTTCAGGCTTCATGCGAACTACAGCGTGACCATTGGAACAGACTCGCAGAAAAAAAGAGATTACGCTGATATTACAGCCCTGTACGGAGAGAAAAGTACGCCTTTTTATTTATGATGCCAATGATGGCTGCTTTCTCACGCCTTATGTGATGAGAAACGTGCCCATTTTTTCTTCCAATAGAGCTTGTGGCAACTCTGTATCTACTCTGGTTAGAAAAGAAGACCTGCGCTCTTTTCTATAACAGTCTAACAGGTAAGCATTCGCTACCCTTCAAGTAAATGTACTGGGGAATGAAACTTAGACTTTTCGGAAACATTGACTACCATCATTTTTGAAAGACAGATATATAAATGCGGGCAATTTTACCTTCAGATTTTCACTTGCGCGTATCACTCAACATTCGTAATCATGGCAGAGTGCGCAAAAGTACTTTTATATTGTAATTAAATATCAATACTAATTAATTTGTCTAATACAACCTAAAGGTCATGGAGATATAACAAAAATTACCACATTTAGAAGAAAATAAGAACAATTACAAATTACTTAAAATATATATTATTTTCAAAATACGTTTTAAAGACCTTATACAACGCGCCACTAATACTCGTTGCAACAAAGCATTTTATTTATCATTTAAGTACTTAATTTGCACTAGCCGCTTTTCAAGGTCTTCTACCAAAGTATCGCGAAGCGTATTATGAGGAAATAGAGGTGAGATGTATAGGCGAGAGGTCTGCTAGTCAATCTTGGGAGAGACTCCACGAATCTAGATTATTCACTTCTTCCTTGTCTCTGGTGGTTTAGGACGGGTAAACTAGATATGCTTGCTTGCTTCGTTTCCCATGCGACATAATACTGGACTGAAGAAAAGAAAAATAAAGTACCAGCAGCGTCCAAGTTACTTGTTACTAAAGATATAGTGAAGGTTGTATCGTCACGATAGACAAAATATTTGGTTGGTGGTTGCCCTACGTTTTATCAGCAGCCTCTAACCCTGCATTTTACCTATCTTCTTCTGAACTGTAGACCTTGCTTTGTTTAAAGAATACGCAACTGGTTCGCCCTCTTCCGGAGGCCAACCTCAGAACAGTGGCGTCATAGCTGTTACGGGAACAAAGATTACCCCTCTGATGTTTTTTTTTTTTTTTTTTTCAATGGCATTCTCTGTTTTTGGGTTTCCAAGTTTTCAACCTCAAATGGTGGAAGGTATAACTTATTCTTCCTGGCGTGTCCATGCGTTTGTTACTGTCGAATTTTTTCATTGTTTTCTCTCCCTGTCCCCTCGCCCAAGATCTGTCCGAGCTGTTTTATTTGTAAAAAAAATGTCCTTGGTTTTTGAATTCGCAAAAAAAGTATTCCAGGAGTGTAGGAGTAATCAGTATTTTTATTACCCTTACTGGGCCAGTGTAATTTATTCCATTATTAAATGGCGTCAAGAGGTGACAGTAAGTAAATTACTGCAGCTAAAATATAGTAATTAAATTAGTTTTTGTTGGAATGTGTAATAAAACTCATTGCAAAAGTAATAAATTATATCACTCGTTAAAACAAAAAAATAATTTATTTATGTAATTCATTACTTCTGTAATAAATGACATTAGTCATTACAGGAAAACTTAATTTAGTTACAGTAATTGCCTTACAGCCACCTCTGAGATACGGCATCTACACCCTAAAAACTCTCCGCGCTTACTACTTCACAACCCCGGTTGTGTCAGAACAAAGCACGCTGTTGTTCAATTTGTACAATTTATTGAGTTCGTCGAGAGTATAACAAGGCTTTGAAAAAAAAAAAACTGTCCCGTTTCGTCGTACTGTCCCGTTTCGAAAAGCAAGAGCTAAAGTGATTAGCAAATGCTTGGCTCACTTCTTGTGGCTTGCATAAAATCTTATCCTCAATTTTTAACCCAGAAGCGCTGACACTATCCTTACTTTGGGCCCCAGCATAATTGCAAAAGCAACTTGGTTCTTCTTTAAAAGTGTTTTCCAAACAGCTGTGATAACGAGCTTCATCTCGAGAGTAAAGCTTCTTAACTATGGCTCTGCAGACTGAAAACATCTGATACCAATATTCACAATTTGACTTTTTATAGTTTGTGGTAATGCTGCTTTTTACACATATAACATTTCAGGACAAATGAAAACAACTTAGGAAAATTTTGATTTCCTTGAACACTGTTTGGGTATGAATTCTTCTACAGCCCGCTGGACAGTTGATGTTACCAATTCGACACAAGAATTAACGTCTGTAAGGTGAAAGAGGCAAGACGAATCATAGGCACGAAGACGATAATAGGCTGAGATAATCGCCACGCGTATAAATAAACTTGTGTAGTGACTGCTTACGTAGTATTTGAAATGATAAAAAGAAGCATAGTGTAAACAGAGGGTGAAAATAATCGACTGGGACAAACGTCTCGCGTGTCTCTTTCACGTCGAAGATGGGTACATTTGATATGATCAAATCTAAAACATTTCCAGCGCAGCATATTATTGTATTGTGCTAATGCAACTCGTAAAATGATAAAATTGGTCAGGCACTGTACTTTATCTCGTACTACAGCGCAGTCAATCTGGGCAAAGCCAGTTAACCAGTCGACCTCCGGAAGGTTAAAATCGCCGTAAACGTGTCTTTTGTACTTTGAAAAATCAATTCGGTTCTCTAGGTCTGCAAAATGGTCTACGAAAACACAAAGGTCAGAATTCGGCGGAAAATAAAAATAGCCAAGGTAGTTTAAGCCACCCGATGCCGGTATTTCCACCCAGACACATTCCCTATACGTCTCAAGGTCTGTACGCCTAATCGGACAAAAATCAGACTTGCACTCTCTTAGAACACTACCACCGTATTTAACAAGTTCGGTGTAGTACCTGTCTGTCCTAAATACTGAGAATTGACTTGGAAAGTAAGAGCTGCTACTGCAAGATTCATTTCGCCACGTTTCCGTCAGACAAATGATGTCATGGTCACAGGAAAGTGCATTACCAAAAAATTCCTCACTTTTGGTTTTGAGACCTCTCGTATTTTGATAGTACAAGTTAGTTTTCCGTGCCATCATTGGGGGTAGCTTGGAAAATATTAGAATCTTCAAAGTGCCGTGAACTTCCCATAAAATGGACGGAAGACGCAACCAACAGGCCACACCTCAGGTTTGTTCAAGAGTTAAAACAAGTCCTTGTCCAAAGAGACATGGAAAGAGCTGTACACATCGCGACACTGTTAGCGCGAACACGACATCGGCGCATTTTCGAATTTTACTTCTAAATAGTATTAGCCAGCACGAAATTTTATCGCTTAACATTATAGAACTAAATGAGCTCTTTTCGTAGCAATAATAACTTGGATGACATCCCTTGGTTTCAAAGAGAAAAACAGGAAAAACCGGCGATCGCTTGTTCGCGCTAACAGTGTCGCGCTCTGTACGTCAGATACCTGGTTTTCAGTTTGGTGCGCACAACAGTCTTGTCCCCAACAAGCCCTGACAGAAGTCCTTCCCATCCGATGCTTCGGTGTTCACAGCCAGACGGGAGACAAAGAGACCTGTCACTGCCGATGGTCTCGGGGCGGTCTTCAGCACGGACTGCTTAGCTGTGCCATCTGTGGTTGCAGGCCTCTGCGTCTGCCTCTCCAGGTCGGATGAGCGGTGCACGACCGCAATTTGATGACGACCAGGAGACTTTTGTCGAGCACGAAACTTCGGTAGCGGTACGCCAGCACGCGGTGCACTTGGGTCTGTGATAACAGCTGATGCGAAGCTACCCGTGGATGGAGCTGGGCAGTCGCTGCCATTGGGCAGCGCTGGGAATTTTACACTCCCATAACACAATCCCGCAGGTCACGCACCGCGTCACGAAGCGAAATGTTTTTCACTCGAAGCTCCCGCTCTTCGCGTGTAAGCTCTTCCAGTCGATTTATCCAGAAGTATTATCCAGTTTTATCCACAAGTATTATCCAGAAGAACTGGATAATACTTGCAGAATTACTGTTGACACCGTCTGCAGAATCCAAAAGAGCCGCAGAATCCTCGGGGGGCGTGATAGCGATGCCGGCCTCGCTGATAAGCTCCCCTGTCGAAGGATCCCGTCGCTTCATACACTGATTGCATTTGTACTTGCTGTTCCCGGATTCCATGAAGAAATTCTATTCATCCGCCTGAACGTTTATGCACTTGCAATGAAAGCGCATTTTGAAAGACGCACAAGGCAAATATTGCGACCGGCCACGAATCGGCTGGGAGCAGCGCGCACACGCGTGCGCCTCGGCAGCCATCTTGGTATGGAGGAGGAGAAAGAGGAGGAGGAGGAAAAGGGGGGAAGACGAGGAGCAGAGGAAGAGCGGGTATGGGGGTGAGTAGGTGCATACCGTCTCCTCCTCCCCCTCCCCTCCTACGTCCCCTCCCCTTCCTCCTCCTTCCTTCTTCTCCTCCTCCCCTCCTTCGGCAGCTTCACGTGAAGGTTACAACCTTCCTGTGACCTTTGCGAGTAAAGGTCACGACCTTCACGTGACCTTCACGAGTAAAGGTTAAAAGGTTAAAAGGCGCGAACAAACAGGGCGAAAAAAGACACACGTACAACACGGACAGGCGCCAATTCGTGTTCTACGTGTGTCTTTTTTCGTCCTGTTTGTTCGCGCCCTTTAACCTTTTAATCGATATGAACCAACTAGCCCCAACCAAAGTTTTATTACGAGTAAAGGTCACGACCTTCACGTGAACTTTACTGTGAAGGTCGTAACCTTCGTCGTGACCTTCACAAGTGATCTTCGTGACGTCACTCGTTACCCTCGTGACGTCACACGGGACATCGCGTGTGGCGTCATTATTGGAAACGTTCCAGAATGCAACGCGCGGTTACGCCGAGCCCGTCACCGACGGCGACGGCGACGCCGCTCAAGCCGAAAACGGGCGCCTAAGAGTTGCGCGCTAAAAAAGTGAACAGCTCATGCTGTCGAGTTCGGTTGTTATATGCATGGGTGACAAAGAATGATCGTTGGTAAATTATCGCCTTTAACGTATTTAGAACATTGTTTTGCCGACAATTTATCGGAGAAACGAGCTCGTGTTTCTTGAAGTGTTGCTTGTTTGGGACCCTAAATTACAACGTTTACGAGATGCGTGCCTCAGTTTATTTTGTAGATTTTTCGATCGTAGCATATAAGTGAAGATAAAAAAGGGTTTGGGAAACTTCAGTGTGTTTTACGAAACGCTGACCAATCACTCCTGCAAAACGTGCGCAATAGCAAAAGGAAAATAGATTTGTCTGTGTCAAATGCCTACGTACACAAATTAATAAAAGCTGTTATAGTTAAGATGTTAAATACTTTGAAACCATTAACTGCTTAATTAGTAAATATGAAGGTTTAGTTACATTTGAAGTCACGGGTGAATATAAATTTTTAGCCCATCCTAGAAAGTCATAAAATAAGCGCGCTTTACAAAAATATAAGGCACTCTCAACATTTGACGGCATTAAAAAAAAAAAGAAAACTAAAGTGTGACGGCTTTGTATGCTTAGGTTACCTGTCGGTGCGCATCTTTGCACTGGAGGTCTAGCTCATTATGGCCAAATAACGCAGCTAACGTGCGCCGCCGTTCTTTTTTTTTTGCATGGCGTAAGCGAACTGAACAACCAAAGATTCTTTTTGCAATAAGATGCTAGCAGTACAGCGTTTCATTTTGCCGGCTCGCGCCTTAATTATTCTCGCCTAGAAAGAAGATGAGGCTGGATTAGCGCGCTTTGGCCAAAGGCTGAAAAACCGCAATAGGGATTTTTGGTAGATCGTTCTGATGCTCCACCCGCGCCTTTGCAAACGCATTCCATCGTTATCGGAGTTTTCAGAATGATCTACTAAAATTGCTTAACGCCGTCCGCAAACTGCATCGTCCACTTGTTTTGTTGCAGATGACTGCGAGGCTTGGGAGTTCGAAAAGCTCAAACTTAACGAAATGGGACACTCAGACTGCTCCAAGTTAACACTTGGTTGCAAGAAAAGATCTTTTCTGCACTACGTTTCAGAATGCTACCAAAATTATTAAACTAAAGATTCGTTGACGCCAAAAGGCTTGTTCTCGTTAATCAATTATAAACATATTAAGGCATAAAACGCTTCTTAACGAACCCCCTCCCCCCCCCCCCCCCCACCCCCCATAAAAAAGCCAAAAATGACGTCTGTCCGTTCGTGCATTTTCCGCTAAATATTGGGAGTGAAATTAAAGTCACATGACCTAAACCCCAATTTATTTTTCCCGCCAAATTTAGCGTGAAACTTTATGTCACGTGAATTCCAGGTTCTTTTTACACTACTGAATAAAAAGTTAAAAAGCGCGAACAAATGGGAACAATGAAGAAACACGGAGGACAGGACAGGCGCTTCTTCATTGTCTCGGTTTGTTCGCGCTTTTTAACCTTTTATTCAATAACGGACCAACTAGCCCAAACCCAAGTTTTTTATCCTTTTACACTGGTCTAGTTTTTCTGCTGAAACAATTCGTGACTTGTGAATTATTCATCGATTCAGGTTTCCTCTAAATTTGATAGGTAAATTGATATCACGTGACCTGACATCACGTGACGTATAGAACGTTTTAATTTCCCGCGAAATTTGGCGGCCAAATTAATGTCATGTGACGTATACACTGTGGGCAACCTGGGGATCCACAGTGTTCGACCGGGTTGTCCACATGTTAAATCGTCTCTCGTGATTTCTACTGTGAGGAGGCTAAGCGTAATCGGCCACCCGAGCGGCGCTCTGCGGCTGGTAAAAGGCCGGCGAAGAAGTATGCGCAGGGCTTTTTGAGTCGGAACGTGCGGCGTGAACAGTCAATAAACGAATACATGTTCTCGAACGAGGGCGTTGTGTCATACTCTGAGGCGGGCAGCACCGAGGGAAATCCTACTCTGGCGCCCAACGTGTTAAAGGGCAACTCCGGCCAAAACTCAAAATGAAATAAATTACTGGTATTGCTGTAGTGACACAAAATACGACCCCAGCCAAAATATTACGTCAGGGGGACGCCGCATTCCCAACTAATGCCGATAATAAAAATGCGACCCGCCGCGAGCTGCTCCTCCTTTGCGGGCGGCCAGCGGGTTGCCGATCGGTAAAGCAAGGTTGGGCCGTGACATCAGGATCGTGCTCTTTTCTTCCTCCGGTCCGGACGGGCGCACCCGTTGCGCGGTCGAGCAGTGTAAAGTGCGCTTTTTTGAGCCGCTACCACCGCTACTTCGGCTTGTGATTGGCGTGTTTAGCCGTTGCTTTTATCTGTAGCCCGTGTAGCTTCGGTATAGCCTTTTGTTTATTTGTTTGTGAGGATTCCAAGACTCGTTTTAGCGAGCAACTCGGTGCGCGCAAGGCTGCCCAGCAGTTCCTCGAAAGATGCCGAGTACAACTTGTAGCGCTGTGGGCTGCTGAAACAACCCGCTGCGCAACCCGGAGGTGCTTTTTCACAAGTCTCCAACGGACCGGAAATTGGAGAAGGTGTGGGTGAACGCTGTTCGACGAGTGGACTTTGGAAAGCCTTGGACGCCGAGTACGGCACCGAACGAGTTCACTCGTTTTTCAGTCTCTAGCTTTTGGGTATACGAGCGACGAGTACGGCAGAGCGCATGTACAGTTACGGCCGCCGAGTACGGCACCGAACGAGTTCACGGGTTTTCCAGTCGCTAGCTTTTGGGTATACGCACTAACTCTTGCTACATATGTTGGATAACTTCCACGTGTACAGAATTAAAACAAAATCAGCTTACTTTCTATCTTTAGACGGCTAGCGCAGCAGAGGTAGGTGCCGCTCGGCCTGAGTACTCGTTGAACGGGAAAGATCCTGACGTCACGTCCACATAGCGGCTGATTTCTAGTGTTGCCGGGGTCTCGAGCGGCTAGTTTCGTTTTTGTCGACCGCGCCCCAAATAAAACTGTGAGGCGTCGATATCTTTAAAACTACGCACAATACCGAGAAAAAAATTACACCTTGTAATTCAGGAACGATGACTGCACTAAAAACAGTCATAATCCCAAAATCGAAAGTATGGACCGGAGTTGCCTTTTAAGCTGCTCGTCTGGGAATTATCTGGCTCATGAAAAACGTTCAACTCGTCCGTGTTTTCGGCTCCGACAGGCGAGTGATTTTGTTGTTGGTTTTTGCGTGCTTCGGGGGTTTTGTTTTTTAACGCGAGGATTGTTTTGGCGGGATATTTACCCTACCAGCCGCTACCACTGCTCGTTTATTGAATAAAAACATTTTCGCCCTTAACGCGATTTTGAAGTCACGACATCCAACGAATGTACGGCATGGCGCGCCTCTCCAGCACTAAGCTCTTGTCGCGTATCGCCGGCAGAGTCACGCCCTGCAGGCAGACACGCGGCTCCTGCAACCCTTGCTTTGGCCGGCGTTGTTTATTTTCCGCAGTCCTTCTGACTCGGAGATATTTTGAGGATCTCCTATAACGATAAGTATCTGGGTCTTCAACCTGATAGGTTTGAGCGGATTTTTTCCTCTTTATTTTACGGGTGGTGAAACCTGGCCTTGAGTGACGCTTTTGTAACGATCCGTTTCTACATCAAACACAACCTCAAGGACAAAGACGAGCACATAGGAGGACAACAGGATGATGCGAACGCCGTCGCAAACGCTTCCACAAATGCCGTCGTTGGATGAACCCAGCGCACCTTCTAGCGACGACGCCATACGCCTCGTCCAGCTTGCCGAAAAGCTGGAAGAGGGTCGTAGCAAACCAGACGTCCAGGCGGCGTGCTCTGCACGTTTTCCCCCAGCAGACGTAGCGTCGCACGACGGCCTACTGATTTAAAGGGACACTGACAAGCCCCCCAAATTTGTTTCTTTAATCTTTGCCAGGCTATTTAATATGATGTCCAAAAACTACACAATTAATATTTTGCTACAGCGTGACGCCTATTTTTAATAAAGTAAAAAAAAAAACACAACTGCTCGAAAACCAAAATTGAAACTGGTCTGGGGAGGCAACAGAAATGTAGAGGAGGGGAGAGTTGCCGGAAGTCATGTGTCTGCATCCGACCGCTGTTTTTCTTTTTCGCTTTCGTTTTTTCGGCTCTGCAAACCCTTTTGAATATCGCTGTGATGTGACTTCAGGATTTTTTTAAAGGGTGTTAAGGGGACTTCAGAAATTTCTGAGATGTTTGAAGGGGGCACCGATATTTCCTGGTGGGTTCGCTGGCCCCGTCAGAGGCTCTCCTGAAATGTCTGAAGTGCCCTTTACAATGCCTTGAAATGTCTGAAAGCCTGTCAAGAACTTTTCTAATGGGGTCAGGAAAACCTTCAGGCTTCTTGAGATTCCTGTGGGGCCACGGCTTAGGTGGAGAAAACACATTTCGCAGAAGTAGAACATAGCTGCTTATTGTACGCGACGGGAAAAAAAATAAGTATTTGGAGAATGCCGATCGTATGTGTGTGCGGTCGGAGCTTTATTACTGCTCTTCTATCGAATACGAGTGGGCTCCTGGACCCGTTTTTCACTACCCGGGTGTTCGGTCGCCAAGGAGGCCACTGAGGGCGACCGCCCCATGTGGAGAATTGACGAGCCGCGGGCCGAGTAATGTTGGCCGAACGGCGTTTTGAGGCGAACGCAATCCTGTCCGCTCGAGGCGAAATCCGTGCAACCATGAATAATAA